>ML841912.1:17262-40213 GCA_009831015.1 Picea engelmannii
GCAAAATCTACATTAATGAATTGTAAATTTTGATAAGTGCAAATATCAATCCTTGTAAAGTGAAAAATTGAATTCTAAAAGTGTAAAAATTGGTTTTTGAAAGCGTGAATTTCAAATAATTTTGATTCCAAAAGCGTGATTTTCAATTTCGAAAGTGCAAAATTCGATTCCAGAAGTGTGAATTTTGAAATTTAAAAGTGTCAATTTAGATTCCGAAATTGTGAATTTTGATTGTAAAAGTGTAAATATCTAATTGCTACAATTTTTATTTAGATTTCAATATTTAGATTATTTTTCTAAAGTGTATATAATATATAAATCCAAGATTAATGTACATTTGTCAACATATTAATTTTATATGTGCATGCATAATACCATTATGACATCCATTGTTAAATATATCAAGATTGAAGAGATGCAATAAAATAAAACAAGTGATAGCAATCATTGCATTGTAGAGTAATATTTTTTCATAAATATTTAAGGTGATGTACAATAAGTTCCAAATAAGTGTTGACTATGAGTCTGTCATTTTTCTCAACTTCCTCGACCTAACTACAAACACGGTAACTTTTATTATGGAAAATTTACTAACAAAACCTAGATTTGGGGTTAGGATATAAGAGAGCAATTGATTTTCAATAGTTTTTTTTGTTTTTTGTAAGTAAGATATTTGTATTAAAAGGACCTTGCATAGTAAAAAATATACAGTGGTCGACTTAAACAGGTAGTGAGGTGGTTGCATCACCCAGGTGGAAAACCAATGCAGTCATCTGTCAATCCATAAAAAAGTTTAAAAACTAAGTGCCTATCACAGTCTATATCCAAATATATATGCCTAGAACTATGCATGTAGACTATTAATCCACGCAGGGCTAAAACAAAAAAGGATAACCAAAACATCATTGGAAAAAAATAGACTATGAACCTGAGAAACTAGTCATCACTTTGAGCTCAGGTCCAATTGGGGTTGTTGTCCTACCTCGTTTGTCATTGGCGCCAAAGTCGGGGCCACTATCTCTAGAGATGGAGTCTTGTGAAGGAGAGAATAAATCAACACCTCAAGGTGCTCCTCTTGTCATTTCCATGGCTCGTATCTAAACAACAAATCCGCCAAGTCACGTTGAACCTCAAAGACAAGATCCTGAATAATTGCAATTGCACTCTAAAGCTCTAGGTGCTCATCGCAGTGTGCACAGAAAGGTGGAGAAGGAGGTGAACGTGAGGGTGGAGAGGTAGGATATTCATGGGAGGAGGTAGAGTGACTAGGAGGAGCGGTCGGAGGGGTGACTGGGAGGGAAGGGGGTAGCTAGTTTGAAGGTGTGTCCTTGTTGAGTTCGGGTGAAAAACCGAGCGAATTTCCCATATTGTCAAACCACTCGACCCTACAATCCCAAGGGGAGAACATAGGAGGAAGGTCCATGGTGGAAGAGTGAGCAGAGGGGGGTTACAGGTCGATTTTATGTCGGTGACCACGCCCATGAGTATTATACCATTCTGGCCCTCGCTTCGATTTGCCTATTTGCCTTGGCATCGGGAGGATGAAGAGGAGAGGGGGGGCAAGAAAATGCAGGGAGGCAAGAGGGACACAATGGATATGGGACTCTGAATCAGGGCAGAAGCTCAAAAGTGCAGAAGCCAAAATATGAGAATGGACGGGATAACACAGCACCGAGAGAAATAGTTGGAAGAGCCTTCTCGCTTGATGAGACTTGTTGGAGTTCCATCCCATCGCCATTACTTTGCCTGTGTAGAGGAGCTAGTGCGGGTACTTGGCCCAGTGAATAAACTGTCGCGAGTTAATTCCCCTCATTAAATAGCTGGAGAGGTTGGAAAGGTGGCAAGGCACATGGATAGACGGTGCCAGGTGTACTCTGGCCTGTGCCTTGGGCTCTATTCTCGCGGTGACACTCCATCTGGGGGATTTTCAATAGATTTACCTGAAGTAATGGATATTAATTTAAATCAACTAAGTCTAATTTATAAGTTCTTAAATGATAAAAGTCATCAAAAAATGGCAAGTATGTGTTATGATATTTAGACACTTACGAGTTAGTTAAGATCAACATAGTCTAATGTGTCTTTAGGTAAAGTGTGTTTCTTTAGTGTGCATTGTAATTATATATTTTGATGGTCATTGTTATGTTCTAACATAAATTGATATGACATTTCTTCTTCTCCTTAACACTATTAGCTATATCGAGTTGTGTCTTAGCACTCCATTTTTCCATGATCTCTATTTAAAGAGCCTAGAGAATCATTGACTAATGATCGATTGCGAGAAACTCATATGTAACTTATTTTCCTTTTACATTAATATATTACATCAAGTGGTTGTGTTGGTTGGTGCCATGGATTGTTTCCTTCTCTGAGAGTTTTAACCATGTAATGCATTGGTCTACTAAAATTTGATCTATGTGTGTGAGCAGTTGCCTTAAGGTGTTCAACTTGTGTGGAATTCCCTTGTTTATTGAACATGGTATAAGAGCCCCTATGATGACTGGTTCATGTTGTTAATCAAGATCTTAAACCTGTGTCATTACATGCATTAAAGGACTTCATATTCTATTGTTTTAGAGCATTTATGGGTTGAGAGAACCATTCTAGTGCATTTAGAGTGTTCTTTTCAGTTGGAAACCATTTATGTTTCACCCAAAAATGTTTCTATTTGCCCAAGGTACAACCATTTTTATTAGATCCAAAGGTATACAATCTCATTATGTTTTTTTTAAATCTATTTAATTCTATTTTAATATTAAATTTTATTTTTTTTGTTTATATTTATGGTTTTCTCCTTTTTTAGTTTGTGTATGCTCTTTGTTTGTGTGCCTTGTGCAAACTCGACAAATTAGAAACAAAGTGAAAAGTGTTTTATTTTCTACGTATGATCTTTACCCCATTGTTACGAGGAAAATATCTCTATGGCTAGGGTAAACCACAATAGATGGAAATGACTGCAAAAATCAACTCTATCCCAATAACATGTTATATAAACCAATATGCAAGCGAGATAAGAAAGAGGCCTACCTCGTCCAGATGTTCAATGAAGTCCATTGTTGAGAACTTAGACCCAAAGCTATATACCTGCAGCGAGTTCTCAACAAACAAGAAAAACAAGCATATGGTGGTAATATAAAAGGTTAACACATTAGATAGCATAATCCATTAATAAACATGACAAATACGCCTATGGATAATAACTCAATATATTTGCAAGATATTAATTGGATGGGAAAAGAGTATTTCTATTAATAAATGATCAGCAGAAATGAAAATATTACAGACTTTCGTGTCGGAACGGTTCGGAACCGAGAAACTAAGTTCCTTCCAGCTGGGCCTCCACTAAAGGCAAGCTCATAAGAGAGAAAAAATGAGGTTCTCAATCAATAAGGGAAGAGCTTGGGGGATGAACATTGTGTTCAGACTTAAAGGACAAAGGGATGTAGACTTAATATGAAGTAAATAACTCCTCCAGAGTAACTTTGCTCTTAAATTTGAATTCTTTCTCCCTTTCCATAGCTCAGAATTGGCCTCTTTATAGTCTTCAAAATGGAACTGAAGGGCCGAGTCAGAACGTTTCCAGTATATGGAAGGCCAAGGATCAGAGATCTCCTATCATGACTTGAAAACCCGACATTTAATTTTATTTTTTGGCACAAATCCCGATGTATGCGGGTTGTAGTGGAGCAGCCTACGTATATGCATGTTGTATAGTGTGAAAGATGTGTATATGTGGAAAAATATTAATTTTTGTCTTTGGATTTTATCAATAGGGAAGATAAGTCTGCATAGGGAAATGGAAAATGGCCCTATGTGCAAGATTGCATAGGGTGAGGCAAATCTTGCTATAACACTCGTGATTTTTACAATCTTGGCATATCAAAAATATAGAGAAAACGTACATTTCATAGGTAGACTAACCAAGATCTAACCCTGAGCATATAAAGTTTCAGATTTATTTTTTTTAAATTCACTTGTTTTTTCATGCAATTGTGTTGGAGTTTTTTGTAGGAAAAACAAAGGATTTGGATATAAGCACACACTTCAAGACAAATAAAAAAAGACCATTTATTCTTCCTAACATACATTATGTATTTTGCAATAGCTCACTTGGTTGAAAGTTACTTTATTAGTCCCTGCTGAAGGCGTAGAGGGACTATAGAGATCGATAATTCAGTGACTTCATATTAATATGTCCTTTGACTATAAATTTATGCATCATGTCTATTGTTCGAACTATAGAACTAAAAACATTATTTTTTATATAATAAAAAAAATCTTGTATGTCATCATCTCATTGGAGAATAGATTGGAAGTCTTATTGCTAGCTTCGTTATTCTCAATGTTGTAAATGTTTAGATATCCAAAGTTTTGAGCATCAACGCTCTTTTTTAATTTTTTAATTTTTATTGAAATGTTTACATACCGAAAGTTCTGAGTATCGACGCTCTTTTTTATTTATTTAATGTTTTTATTATTTATATGTGTATTGAAATGTTTACATACCGAAAGTTTTGAGCATTGACACTCTTTTTGAGGTACTTGAATAGGTCTGACAACTTAAATGTTTACATAGCTCAAGGGCCTTAAACATGCCTGAAAACCTAAATGTTTGCATAGTGCGAGGCCCTTAAGCAGGCCTGATAGCCTTAAATGTTTACTAACATAGGATTCTCACAGTACATTTTTCCTCGAATTTTTCCATACAATGTTGCTAAGAATTTGGACAATATTGTTGTCCACCGCCACTCACATAGCCATCATATGTTTCATACTTCTTCTATGCTTAGAATGCAATTTAGTCATCATTGAAGATACATATATTGTTTATTGGTTTGTTGGTTGCTTCTTGTTCGTTGGTTCGTTGGTTCGTCGATTGTTGTTTGTTGTTGTTTGGTTCGAATTTGCAAGGTTGAGGTCCTGCACCTGCAATTGGACATGTTGGTGCTTGTTGCTTTCTTTTGTTTGCTTCAACTTTGCAAAGGTTGGGGTCCGGCACCCACAGTTGGAGTTGTTTCTTCACTTTGTAGGGTTCAAGTCCTGCACCCACAATTTGACATGCGCTTCTGTCGTTCATCGTTGTCGAGTAATTTTGATACCATAGTTTCATTCGTATTTGTTCTTTGTTGTTTATTGTTTGCAGTTTGCAAGTAATAATGTTTAAGTATTTCCACTTGCATGGCCATCATATGTTTTAGATTTCTTTTATGCTTGGAATGCAATTTGGTCATCATTGAAGATACATATATTGTTTATTGCTTCACTGGTTGTTTCTTGTTTGTTGGTTCATTGGTTCGCCGGTTGTTGCTTGTTGTTGTTTGGTTCAACTTTGCATGTTTGGCGTCCTGCACCTGCAGTTCGACCTATTGGTGCTTGATCATTGGTTTGCTTCTTTTTGTTTGCTTTTGTTTGCTTCGACTTTGCAAGGTTGGGGTCATGCACCGGAAGTTGGAGCCGTTTTTTGCACTTTGCAAGGTTCAAGTGTTGCACCCGCAAGTGGACCTGTGGTTCTGTCATTCATCATTAACGAGTAAGTTTCAATAGCATACTTTCATTTGTATTCGTCGTTTACTATTCGTTGTTGGCATTTTGCAAGTAAGAATGTCTAAGTATGTATTCATCATTCTTATCCTGCAGACTTTCCATAGAGGTTGGCATATCTTTTTCTCCTGCTCTTAAATTTTCCTCCGATTTTTTCTCGAGGCTCTGCACCATGTGCATGCCAATGTCATGTGCACAAATTCGACTGTCATTTTTTCTAGCATTGAAAATCCCCATCCTTTTTCGTGTGTGACGAAGTGGAAATATAGCACCTATCCCATACGGGAATCGAACCTGTGTATTTCGCATGAAAAATACAATGTCAAGCTTGTTTCCTTTGCAGGATGTTCTTGTAGAAGAAAACTGTAGGTAAGTGTAGAAGGGATATGTATGGTACAATGGTGCCTAGCCTGCACCAAAATTGCACAAACTTGGCATATCTTTCCCTCTTGCTCTTAAATTTTGCTCCATTTTTTTCTCCAAACTCTGAACCATACCTACATGCCTTTGCAAAATGTTCTTGTAGAAGAAAAAAGATGTTGAGATGGTGCTAGCAAGAGCAATATTCCATGGAATGAAAATTGCAATATTCAATCTCTATGTCGCTTCGCGTGCAACATTGCTAACATAATGAATGTTTTCTCAAATGCATCACACCATTTACATATGGACGAAATCATTATCATTCTAGGATACTTTAGCGTTGACATGCTACAAAATAGTGCCATAACAAAACAATTGGAAAACTACATGTGCAATTACAATGTCTGCTTTCTTTTGGTTAAGATAAAACATGTATAAAACACACTTATTGACCATATATGGTGAAATGTTCCCATATCACAATACAGCCTCTTTATCTTGTACACAGACTGGTCTGAACACGATGCAATTTGTCTTCTACTTGAATTATGAAATATACATCAAAGATATTACAAAATTATATTTCCATGTCTCAAATTATATCTGGATACTTTGTTGCACAAACCAAATCATTCATCTACGACCATCCAACTTCTTAATATTTTATGGCTTGTAATATATTTTGGCGAGGAAAAATTCTATATAATCACAACCATGGATCAAGAAAAAGAAAGGTTCATGCTTCTAACTCTCTTTTATTTTGTTCCTTTGCTTCTCATTTATTGTATGTACATATTACTTGTTTTCCCTTGCATACCAGCTTACGTTCATGTTCATTGTATTTTGTGCATTTCCACATTGAAACAAATAGAATAACTGGAGAAGACCAAGGACCCTTTACCACAAATGTAGAAGAGGAGATACAAAGGTGCATGCTTCTACTCTTATTTCATATTCCATTGTTTTTTATTTCATTTATTGTCTGTATATTTGTTCTATTGCTTTGCACCTAATTTATTGTATGTCGATACCATGTATCTTCCTACATAATAACTTATCTTCATGTCAATTGTATTCTCTGTGCTGCTACATTGAAATACATAGAACTGTATTTATTTATTTACATGTCTTTCTACATACCAACTTACCTTTATGTCCACTGTTTTTTCTACATTGCTACATTGAAAGAAACAGATTAGTTGGACAAGAGGATGAAATCTTATATGCCACAGCAGAGGAAGCTGAAGTAGAATATTTGAAAAGGTATGTCAATTGTGATGGTAAATCAAACACACAAAACGAGTAGGTGGATAAAATATTGGACTAGAAAACGATGATTTGGAAACAATGGGCCTTTGTTGAGACTTCTCGGTTCCAAACATTTCCCTCCCCATTTATATTTTCCCACTCTCTATTGTCCTTTCTTTCCCTCTTCTATACTTTACTGAATTCCCCTTTCTTTTCCCCCTCTACTTTCTCTTTCTGGTTTCTTTACTTAGTCGTTTTTTTCCAAAAATGTCTAGTTGTGCGGGTTGACGGACTCACAGGTTCACATTTATACTCATGCTTCTATATCACGAGTCCGACCGACGACTTCCTCATTCCATACTTAAGCCACTTTTTCGATCGCGGGTTCCTGGGCCGGCGGGCTCGAAATTGCGCCTCTAGCTTCAGGGGTTCCGCGATATATAGATTGGTCACCGGACTCCCCCATCGTGCCATGTTCCATGTTACACATTTTTGCAGACAAAAATTTAGAGTCATACAATTTGATCATCGGGTCCTCATGTTTCCTGAGTATCCCTTGACACCCTATTTCATATTCCATCTCCTTCAAGCCTGTATGTGACATTTAGAACAATTATGGACAGTATACAATGCATATGCCTATTCAGTCCTTATGATGTTCATGTACACAATCTTGCATCATAAAAACTTGGACTAGTGACATGGGCATGAGCATTCAATCATCACAAACATCAACAGAACGACAAGACCAAAGGTAAAGATTCATACATTGTGCTCTTGATATGTTTACCAAACAAATATCCTAAGCTATTTATTCATCTATGCCATGATAAATATGTTGATGTCATCTGCAACACATACATTATAGTTCACAAGAAGTATCGATGAGCGCAAGTGAAATGTTGAACATAGTGCAAGTTCCGCACACTAAGAGGTATGGTTACAAAACTCTGGCCTGCATACTTCATCCAAGTTGTGTGTATGCGTGTACATTTATGCTAGGAAAAAAAGAAAACAAAAATATAATGCAAACCACCATTCACATTACTTGCCATGTTCAAAAAATGTCATCAAGTCTAAACTTATAACACCCAATATACTATCGATAGAAGGCTTGAACAGTCGCCGAATTGGACAAGTGTTCGTCGAGGACATAATGGTCATTTATAGCACCTACTTGGACAAGGCAAACAAAAATAGATGCATTGTGCATGCTGACATGACAAACAAGGAAGCCATGATGAAAGTCACACTGAATATCCCTACACAACTTGTCCAAAAACTTGCAGAAAAGATCTTACCAGGTAATGGGATATCCATTACAAATTTTAAAATATTGACGAAAACAGTTTATGACCGTGGTGATTGTGATCTAATTATATCGCTCAACGAAACAAGTATTGTGGAAAAAATTCCCGCGGTTTTTTTAGAATATTGTTTCATGTCATACACAACAATTAGCCAACTTGCACAGAGCAACAACACTTACCCAATTGGAACCATTGGTGCAGTTGTCACACTCGCGAAAAAACTTGGCTTGCAACACATTCTCCATACAAAAGATGGTGAGTCAGACAATGACAAGGCAATGGTATCGTTCTCCATATCCAATTTTTTCCTTTACTTTCACATGTTCATATATCTCAGTTATGCCACACAACTATTCCACTGTTCCATGTTGCAGCTGCAATTGTTCGACACCTATTCAAATTTATTTTCCTCAATGGAGCAACAATTGCATAAAGGGAAATTTCCACTTATGCTCTTCAAAAATATAACAAATAAAAGAGATGTTAAAGAAAGGATATTTTGCACAACCAGATCAATATTTGTAATAGAATTGTGAACATACATAGTACAGGATCTCAAGAAACAAACTAGCTCCACAACTATTGTGCGTATACATCTACAATTCAATCCACACTTTGCTCATAAAAATTGCCTTGACCAATTTTATGTAGTTTTTTTTGGCGTGCAGTTGTATATTATATTGTTCAATATATTAACTACTATGCTCATGTGCCCAGGTTGAGGGTGTTTTGGTTGCAACAAATGCCTACTTGACCCCCTTTGAGCCTGTATGTGCCAAATGCAACTCTCTTGCTTTTGCCTCTACTTTCATAAATGATGGTACAATTGATTGTCTACAATGGAGTAAAAAATGCACTTACATATAGACATTGCCTCAATGCTGCCATCTGAACCGTCAGCAACACAATTGTACATTGTACAATTAGACAACCTATGTTGCAATATGCGCTTCTTGGGTTAGAGAAATTGCCATATGAAGTATACCTATAGAAAAAGGCAAACAGTGTCTACATGCTACGCGACTTTAGGATCCATAGCAAATTTACATTAAATGAGGACAATGTCATACTACATATCGGTTGAGCCAAAAAAAAAAAATCAGATCAAGCATTGGCAGGAAACGAAACAATCTCATGTGTATCTGTCCATGCCACCCAATGAGGATATGAATAGAGTTTTCCAGTTCCATGGAAAATTGAACTGGAAGCGCATAATGTTGTTCATTCCAGGAATGAGAAGCATGAGGAAAAACCCCATACAAAGTATCCAACTGTGAATAAATTGGGTCCATCCTTTCAACTGTCAAAATGGCTTGCTCCTCTGAACGGAACCATCGGGCATTTCCAATAATATTGGAAATTTGGCATTGTTAGAACCGGTAATGATAGAACATAGTACTATCAGAAGCAAATGTTCATAGTGATCTTGCTTCATGGTAAAATAGTAATCGGCAAATTTTCTTGGTGCCCATTTATGGATTTGGTTATAGCTGGGATACAATGCCCAATCTCCATTGGTTTTCTGTTGTCTTTTGTTTGGAAAACTTTTGTTCATGTGCTTTCATGTTGTAGTTCAAGGTTCTCATGGGCCCGGTTTATGAATTATGGTTGGATGATACATTCAGGATCTTAGTGGTTTTTCTATGATCTTAAAGAATATAAAAGACATGCTTTTCCTTTTAATGTAGGCTCTGTGAAGCAAATGTAATATGTAGCTCATTTTAGCACTTTTACTTGATCGATGAAATTACCAAAATTCATCTTCAGAAATATTTTGAAATAAAAAGATATATACTATGTGAAGTCCAGTGGAACTATCATATCAACCACACAAAATTAAAATTAAAATTTGTCTTTGTTATACTTACGGTGAATTTGACAGTACAATAATTTTACTTGAACATCCCAAAATTGATTTTCCTATAGCTTTTCGATGCTTCTCTTATACAAACACATCATGGAAAGTATAAGCATGGCTCACATTATCTATTCCTTGATTGAAGAGCGTGTTCACATGTTTAATGAACTTTATAGTTATTGTTAAGACCATCAATGGGGTGCCCAAAGGGGTTGGATCCAATGGTGGAAAGCGAGGAGTTTTTCACCGTTGGGCAAGGTTCAATTCTCGTGAGGGCTTTACCTGGAGCCATGGGGACACCTTGAGGTAGTGGTCGAACGTGTGGTTGCACCCAGAGATACTATAATAAATGGTATCATGACCTGTGCACACATAAGTGGATCAAAGCCCACCCCCATGTCCTTCAACTTTTTTAGCCCGCAGGGGTGTAAACCGATTAGCAAGTGTCGTGTAAATGGAAGGAACTATGTAAAAAGAGGTCTCAAGGTCGATTCTCACCCTGATTTACTCGGAAGGCGTGCTTGCGGGCTGTGTGTTTCTCCCTAGGGGTTATAAGGCCGCCGGCAAGATTCGACCACGTGTCACACGAGTACGATATTGTCATTCTTACCGATTCCCCTAGTTACAAAAAAAAAAAAAAAGACCATCAATGGGGTTTTGTTAACACCAATTCTCGCTTCTGAAAATTGCCCTGCCATTTCTTTTTTCCCTCTGCTTTCCCTTTCTGGTTACTTAGTCATTTTTCGGAAAATGTATAGGTGGACAGGTTGGCGGATTGACGTGTTCAGATATCCACTGATGCTTTTATATCAGGAGTTCGATCAACTGCTTCCTTGTTCCATATTTAGCAACTTTTTGGATCACGGGTTCCCGAGTAGGCAGGCTCAACATTGTGTTTACATTGTTCTGTCGCCTGCAAACAGCACCCGGACTTCCCCGATATACAAATTGACCGCCAAATTCCCCTTTATTTTTCTCCTTTACTATCCCTTTCTGGTTACTTAGTCATTTTTCCGAATATGTTTCATGCTTTTATATCACGAGTCCGACCAACCACTTCCCCATTCCATACTTGGCCACTATTTCCATCGGCGGTTCCTAGCCAAGCTTACTCAACATTGGGCTTCCATTGTTCTGCGACCTATAAACAACACCCAAGGTTCCACGATATACAAATTGACCACCGAAGTTTGTCATTATGCCATGTTCTATGTTACATATTTCGCAATCAAAAGTTCGAAGACATACAATTTGACCATCAGGCCCTCACGTCTCCTGAGTATAACTTGTGACCCTATTTTGAAGCCCAACCGGTCACTTTCCATACTTGGTCATTTCTTGGAATCTCTTTCATGGGTTCACGAAATGTCCAATGCTTAATTGTTCTTCGCCATACCCGCCACCTTCGCACTTCTTTCTAGATAAGTAATTATTAAGATTCAATGCTAATAGCTCATCCTACAGGAACCATTAAGATTGTCATTAATGTTTGAAAGGCTTGAGGATATCTGTCATTAATACGAATTAAACCAAGATTTGTGGAGGGTTGTGTTATCCCTTCCAAGTGTTCATTTCAAACATCATGGAATCTCTTTCACGCTTCGTCTGGTTGGAGGCTTCACGAAATCTCCAATTTTTAATCGCTCTTCGTCATCATCGACACCTTCACACTTTTTTTCAAAGTATGCAATTAGTAAGCTTTAATGGTAACAACTCATTATGAACAAACCGTAGAGATTGTCATTGATCAGTGAAAGGATCGAGGAGATCTCCCAATGATATGCATTAAACCAAGATTTGCAGAGGGTTATATTATCCCTTCTAAATGTTCATTTCAAATATCATCTGGAGCAAACGAACATTCTTGTTAACTTATGGTAGAAATTATACAATAGTTATGTCCATATATAGTAAACACCTTTGGGCATGATGACCAGAACTTCCAATGGTCCAGGGGATATTCTTACTACTCATCTCCTTCCGCCCAGAAGCAAAGAAGGAGTTGGTCCCTTGGTGTGTCAAGAGATATATTTCAAGACAAATAATTCCAAGGCAACCCCCCCTGCTCAGACAACCCACCCCCCTGTATTGATCGCCGACGCAGAGGTTGATGCGATCGATTTCGATCCAGAAGAAGATGATCTGATGGACAATGATACGACGATGGATGATTGCAATGCAGATGTTGTTCCCACTCCTGCGCCCAAATTGAAATCCACCATAATGGGGGGCACTTCCTGGATCGGCGATGGTGGACCTGAAAATACCAAAGGAAGGGGTTTAAGAAAATAAACTTGCGTTGAACGCAATAGTCGCTTTGCAGCTCGAGAGTTTGACTCGCTCGTTTCGGATGAAGGTCCTCGCCCTCAGAGATGTATCCTTTCCTTTAATTTTTAGGGTTTCGGATTGGGTTTGGATTTTTCCCTCGTGCAGCCTGTGTCCCTGAAGTCTTTGACTGTAAGGAAATGGTCTCTTGGTGCGTCAAGAGATATATTTCAAGCCAAATAATTATTCAATTGCGGGACCACTCTCATGTTCTTTGGAGATACAATTAACATCTTAGGGGGTGAGGACCAAAGCTCCCAATGGTGCAAGGCATATTCCTACTACTCATCCCCTTCCACCCAAAATGGAGTAATTTGGACCTTTGTAATTGCTCGTGCATCGTGTGTCCCTTAAGTCTTTGCCTGTAAGGAGGGGGTCTCTTGGTCCCCTTTCACCTAGAACAAAGTAATTTGGACCTCTTGAATTGCTCGTGTAGGTTGTGTCCCTGAATTCTTTGACTGTAAGGAGGTGGTATCTTGGTTTGTCCTCACTTTAAGTTTTGGGCTCTTTTGCTTGCCCTGCAACATTTTTTCTCTTCTTCCTCACGGGAATCTTGTGAGAACTATCAATTTTACTGTGAGGAGGGTTCTTATCTCCTCCTGCGTTTGAATAATTATGGGTTGCTTTCTTACTAGGGTGGGTCGTTGGAGTGATGTTGCAAGATGGCGTACTCTTGGTAGTTGTTGGCCCTTGGTTATGGAAGAAAGTAAATATTACGAAAGAAAAGGAAAAATCCGAACTGCGCGGAAGACACGGTGACTGATACTGGGTCGAAGTGAGGAAAATATGGAGCGAAGTAAGAGAAAGCAAGTCATTGTACGAGGATATCGAGGAAGACAGATAAGCAAGGAAGATGGATCATGGACAACTCAGCAAGCAGAAAAATCCACTAGTAGATGCTTTGGAGAACCTCGTGGGAAGAAAGTAAAGATAGGCTGGCGAAGCCTTGAAAATGCGGGTCAAGTTGACCTAGGGTTTTGGTATCTAGGGTTTTAGACACCTAGGCTTTAGCCTAAGGCTGTTGGTGAGCTATTGCAATGTATAAATAAAGGTCAGGAGGACCTGGGATCAGGTCGTCGTTAGTTCGAGTATGTAATAATGAGTGATTGTTGTTATTGTTGAGAGAGAAGTATTGTGTGGTGAGAGAAGTATGAGTTGTAAGATCTTCAGTTGGGTGAGAAGATCAATCCTGCAGTTGGGTGTGTGAGGAAGGGAGATAGAGTAAAGAGAGAAAGAGAGAGATATGCAAGCTAAGAGTGCAGATAGAACTGTAAGCTTTCACCTAATATATTATAAAGCACAGTTTTGTGGACGTGTCCCTAGGGAGAGATTGAACCATGTATATCATGTTTTTGTGTGTGATTGATGTTGTGTTATTTATTCTGTTACCCTTATCATGCATTAGTATGTTAGATCTGATATATAACTATGTGAAGTAGGTTTATGTTTGGAATATAATTATTTGATCTCCATGTGTGATTTCCTTGATCCCACTTGCATTTCCTCTGGTTGTAGACACCTGTGTCCTGCAACCCCCTATTGCTACTTCGGGTGAGACTTCATTTGCTTCATAGGTGTTGTTGAAAGGGCTAGTAGTTAGGGTTCGTTGGTGCATTGTTGAAGCGTTGAACACTAGGTCTGCCCCTGTGCCAACAAATGGTTCCGTTGTCGGGACCAGGATCTTCTTGAGGGAATGTCAAGGTGGTTTCCATCGAAGACAGAGATTCAGAAGTGGATAGAAGAACAAGAAAATGACTTCACAGGAGCTCAGAATAAGAACCCTAATATTAGCACAGAAGACTAGTTGGGAAGGTATATCTTTACTGATATACACAAGATTTTCTTTGGAGGAATTCATAAGGAGCTATACAAATGGCTGGCCAGATTAGTAGACACCCAGTTTGAGATCAGATCTAGATCGCCTATGGTTTGGACATCGGCACTGATCAAGAAGGTCAAAAGATTTGATAACGTCGTGTCAAGAGTAGTAGATCATTGGTTTGATAGTACTATTAGAGGGTATATCACAGAGTTTGTTATTGATAGGGTAGAATCATATAGCCAAGCAAAGAGATATTTCTTTAAAGGACCTAGAGGAAAGTTTTTACACTTCTTGAAGTTGAAGATCAAGATGTTATCGCATGAGAAGAACATCTTGAAGATACAGTAGTGGGTCAGACTGAAAAAACTAATGTTCAAGAATTCAGATAGTGACAGCGACACAGAGATAGGACACATGCGCAGTCGGAGTACCTTCAGAGAAGTTCCTCTGGTGAACTTGTTCGAGCGGAGTCACGAACCAGCACAAGAATAAGGGTTCTACAGTGGAGAAGAAGAGGAGTTTTTGAACGAGGAACATTCAAGGTCCGTTAGGGCAGAAGAAGGGAAGACTGAAGAACCTCACTGAGAAGAGTCAAAAACTTCAAGGACTGCGCAGACTATTGAAGTAAGTGTTATGACACCCCTTGTTGTTTTAGCAGCATTAAGTAACTAGGGTAACCTAAGTTATCAGAGCACTCATAGCACTAATACAAGTGGTTCAACGCACACTCAGTCAAGAAATCTAGGAAGATCTATGGAAGATGAGATGAGGTTACCCACCTTCAGAGGAGATGGATCTGAAGATCCTGATCAACATTGTTTTCTATGTCAATTTGTATGGAGTATTAAGAATGTCACCGACGAAGCTGTTAAACGAGCTCAGTTTAGTACTACCTTGAGAGATCGCGCACTGAGATGGTACATGAATCTTGTCCAAGGAATTGCATAGCCTAAACTGCTGAATGATATCAAGAATGTGTTGGTTGTAGAATTCAAGAAACCCAAATCAAAGTCACAATGCATTACAGAGTTGAAATAAATCAAGCAGAGAATAGTTGAACCTATTTGGGAGTTTGATCAAAGGTTTAAAACCTTAATGGGTCGGCTGACTTTTCAGATACCAAACGAGCAGAACAAGGAATGGTTCATTGTTTCCATTTTACCACACATCATAGTCCCTCTGATGCAATAGAAGATCGCTTCACAGGCTGAGGCACTGGAGATTTTCATGAAGCTAGAATCAACACCTATGGGAGAATCTAGCTCAGGTATGAGTCACATCTTGAGTTAGTTAACTAGCTTTTCTCTGCAGGTCGAAGATATGAAGAAAGAAAAAGGAAAAGATAAAAGAGAAGATATATGGTTCATTATATGCAAATCAGAAGGCTGGGACAAGGAGCATTGTTCCCTATTTCATGAGTACTTGGCATATGGAGCTCTGAACCCTTTGAAGCAAGTTTCCCTACCTTGGTGCGAGGTATGTAGAAATAGACATCGCCTTGGTGAATGTTATTACATGAAAAAATATGTTCAGATGCCCACAAATATGTATTTCACGTTCTGTAAGTCGATAGGGCATGATGATAGGGATTGTAGGGCCTATGACCTCATGCATGAAAGGTCAAGGGATATATACAAAATTCAAGGTGAAGTAAAACAAGAAGGGAACACTACGCAGTATAATTCCCCTGGAAGAGGAAACTTAAACCCTCATGGTGGATCCAGAGGAAGAGGACGAGGAGGAGGTATGGGTCGAGGTAGAGGTCAGATCATTTGTTATAACTGCGCACAACCAGGTCATTTGGCAAGGGACTGTCAAAACCCTTGTACCACTTGCAGTTATTGTAATTTGTTTGAACATGTCATAGAATATTGTCCTGCGTTGTTAGCCAAACTTCAGGAAAGACGAGGAGGAAATCAACAAGTGCAACTAATCACAGTAGAACCTCGCAAAGCAGATCCCAGAGTTGTTGTTATCACTAGAGGAGGCGCTACTACAAGAGAACACAGGGTGACTCCAGGAAAGACTACATAACAATCAGGAGTTAGAAAAGTTGTGGAGAAGACACAAGAGTTTGATCCAAAGAAAGAGAAGCAGACATTTGAAGAGGTAAGAAAAGATTTTAGAAGAGATTAGGATTCTTCATCAAAGGCACAACCAGAAGTGGGAGAATGTGGAATGCCCCTGGCCTTTGACCAGTCCGCTTCGCTTGGAGAAGGAAAAGAGGTAAGCAGACTCATGGAATTCTTATGCACTTGCATCAATTTGATAAAGGATGAGAGTGTTGTACAAGAGCTACAAAACTTGATCAGACAGTATGAGATAGGGAAGGTAGATCCTCTACTAAATAAATCAGTACATCAACTATCCAAAAAGAGAAGGACAAATAAGGAGCTACATCCGAATGATCAAATAGGAGATTATGATATAGATTACATGGTCCTTGACTTAGGATCGGAGGTCAATGTCATGATGAAATAGACCTGGGCACTGATGGGAAAACCTAAGTTGATTTATTCCCCTATCAGGCTCAGGATGGCCAATCAACAGGCTATGAGCCCCTTCGGAAGACTGGAACATGTCCTTGTGGATATCGATGGGGTCAGAACATTTGTGGACTTCGAGGTGATTGAGATAGTAGATGATAGTTGTCCTTACCTCGCGTTGTTAGGAATTGATTGGGCTTTCAATAATTCTACTATTGTGGATTTGAAGAAATGAAGAATGACGTTCGAAGGAGATGGCCTTAGGGTCATCGCACCTTTGGATCCTGATGAAGGTCCCAGATACACAGAGCCCATCATAGAAGAGGACCACACATATGAGCTAGAGAATATATACAAATTGACCGCAAGACAACAGGATTACATTAATCCTACAGCAGATGGGAATTTAAGCTGGCGAAGTGACAGTGTGTGCTCATCAAATTCATAAGAAGCACTACAGAACTGGCAAAACAATATGTATGAAGTTTCTATGTGGCAATGTGCTAGGTTGACCAGAGAAGTTCGTTGGATCGTCACAACTGTAAGTAATTTAACCACATTTGATGGTTTGAATCACTTAGAAACTTTCTTACTAGAATTTGAAGAAAATGTACCAGTACAACAGACATTGTTGGCACTGGATGAGGATTTGAAAGCTACCCCAGCAAGATGGTGGGGAACACTTAAAAGGAACATCACGAATTGCATAAAATGTTGCACTTTGATGACAGCACAATTTTCAAAACAAGTCGAAGGATGCGAAGTTAGGTACACAGGTCAAAGTTGTCTGAAAGACCACATGCGAGATTGTGAGGAGGCCTAGAGCTGCATTCCTCAAGAGCATTCGGTGCATAAATTCATCAATACTCTAGATACAACGCCTATCAACTGGTACCTTGGAGTGGAACTGTGCCTCACCACTGCAGATTGGCAAGGTATGACTCAGAATTTTGTAGCTACATTTTTATTTGAAAGTCAACACCCTCTGGTAGATCAAGCCTTGCAGGCTATAAGACAGAAAGTATTTGGGGAATCCCTTAGCCTCCCTGTGGAGAAAGAAGAAGATGAATGGACTGCACCTCTTCAGAAATTGCAAGGATGTTACAATATCAATGTCGATGAAGACAATGATCCTAGGAAGGTGAACATCGCAGAAATAGAAGGACAACGAGACATAGAAGGACCCGAAGTCGAACTACCTTTTATTGAATAGCCAATCAAAATCAAACAAGTTAATATAGGAATAGATCAAGCACCTAAGCTTGCTAATGTTGGAGATTACTGGGATGATGCCACTATTGATAAGATCATAGAATTATTGCATGAATATCAGGACTTGTTTCCAACCAAGTTCACTGATATGAAGGGCATTAAAAGGCTCGTGGAAGAGATGAAGATCCTCCTGAAACCAGATGCAAGGCCAGTTAAACAAAGACCTTACAGATTGAACCCTAAATATAAGGAGAAAGTGAAGATTGAACTAGACAGAATGTTGGAAGCAGGGATCATAGAACATGTCGAAGAGTCAAAATGGATCAACCCTATGGTGGTGTAGAATAAGAAAACCAAGGAGATCATGATCTGTGTAGATCTCAGGAAGCTGAATGATGCTTGTTTACATGACCCATTCCCTACACCATTTACTGATGAAGTGTTAGATAATGTAGGAGGACATGAGGTATATTCTTTTACAAACGGCTTTTTAGGATACCATCAAATCAGGATTGCCAAAGAAGATCACCATAATACCACATTTCCAATAGAATGGGGATCCTACCAGTATACATTGATGTCATTTGGATTGAAGAATGCGCCAGCCATATTTTCTCGGGTGGTGGTCGAAGCATTCAAGGAGTTTTTACATAAATTTCTGGAAGCATATTTTGATGATTGGACTGTTTTTAGCTTATTGAAAAATCATATTGAATGTTGAAGACTAATGTTGTATAAGTGCAGGCAATGTCAGAATGCCCTGAACCTGAAGAAGTGCATCTTATTTTCGCCCTTTGGAGTGATTCTAAGCCATATTGTGTGTAAGCAGGGATTGTTGGTAGATCCATCTAAGATTGCCATTATAGTTGATTTACCCCCTCCTACTTCAGTCAAACAGTTGTGCACTACACTGGGACATATTGGATACTACAGGAAGTTAATTAAAGGCTATGCATAGATTATAGCACCCGTGGAGAAGCTTTTGAAGAAAGACTGTCAGTATCAATGGACAGAAGAATGCCAGCAGAGCTTCGACACACTGAAACAGAAAATGGTTACTGCGCCTATTCTGGTTTTCCCAGATTGGAGCAAGGAATTTCACGTACATGTCGATGCATATTCTATTGCAGTAGGAGCAGTGTTAGCATAACCAGGCGCTGGAGACATTGACCACCCGTTAGTCTTTGCTAGCAGGAAGCTATCAACCGCTGATATAAATTACACCACCACTGAGAGAGAAGGGTTAGCCATGGTGTATGCGCTGCAGAAGTTTCGTCACTAATTGTTAGGAGGACACTTTAAAATGTTCATCGATCACTCTATGCTGAAATACCTAGTCAACAAGCCAGTGTTAGGGGGGAAGAATATGCAGATGGATTTTGATATTTCAGGAATATGATTTTGAGATCGTGGTTAAGCCAGGGAGAATGAACAAAGGACCTGACCACTTGTCGAGGTTGGAACATGGAGAGGAACCTACTAGTTTGGAGGATACAATGTCGGATGCACATTTGTTGGCCATTAGAAAGGTTGTTGATCACTTCGTCGAGATAGTCCAGTTCCTATCAACGGGAATGGCACCTAGTGAATACACGATCACCCAGAAGAAACAGTTGGTAGTGCGCGCTGCAGATTTTTCACTTATAGTTGGACAGCTATACAAGATGGGACCTAATGAGATCCTAAGGAGATGTGTCATGGAAGCAGAAATACCACTGATTTTAGCAGAATCTCATGAAGGAATCATAGAAGGACACTACGCAGGAAAAGAAACAGCGCAGAAGGTTCTTGGAGCTGGCCTTTGGTGGCCTACTTTACACAGAGATGCTAAAGACTACTACAGAGCCTACGATGTATGCCAAAGAGTTGGGAAACCGTCCAAAAGAGATGACATGTCATTAGCACCCCAGCTAACCTTAAAATCATTTGAGAAATGGTCCATTGACTTCATGGGACCTATAAACCCACCAGGAAAGTGCACAAGAGCCAGATGAATCATCACTGTGACCGAGTACTTGACCAGATGGGTCGAAGCAAGAGCAGTTAAGGATTGTAGTGCAACTAAAACTGCGCATTTCATATTTGATGATATCATAACCAGGTTTGGATGCCCAAATATTCTCATGACTGATCAAGGTACACATTTTATTAATAAGACTATTGAAGCCTTGACTTGGGAATTTGAAGTTCACCACCAGAAGGGCACTCCTTACCACCCACAAGTGAACGGGACGGTCGAAGCATTCAATAAGATCTTAGAGACAACGCTGATGAAGATTTACAGTGTAAATAGAGATGACTGGGATTTGAGAGTACCAGCAGTACTATGGGCCTATAGAACTACTTGCAAAAAGCTGACAATGCAGACCCCTTTTAAGTTGGTTTATGGCCTAGAAGTAGTTGTACCCATGGAATATTTAGTCCCCAACTTAAGAATTGCAGCCTTTACATATAAGGATGACATTAGTGCTGCTCAAGAGAGGCTCGTGCAGTTGGTCGAACTAGAGGAAGACTAATTTATTGCAGGATTCCAACAGCAAGTTCAGAAGGAACGAGAAAAGGCCTACCATGACAGGCATATCAAGAAGAAATCATTTAAGCAAGGAGATATGGTATTGGTATATGATAGCAAGTTCACGAAACATCTAGGGAAGTTCAAAACACATTGGATGGGGCCGTATGAGGTTACCTATGTCACAGAAGGACGAGTTGCGCAGTTGAAGACTTTAAATGGAGAATGGAAGGAAGGATTAGTGAATGGAAGTTGGTTGAAATTGTACTATGACAACCAGCTACCTCGCAGATCTCGGTAAAAATAGAAGGAGAAAGGTCTAGGTACCAAGTGCAGTTGAAAATGGGTACCAGACATATAAAGGACAGTTTGCACATAGTGGGGAGGAACAGAGAAGAAAGCACAGACTACATTGCGCAGTCTGCAGTTGAAGAAAAGCATAAGGTTCAGATCAGAGTGCCTCGAGACGAGTCAAAAATGAGTGTTGGGGGGCTGTTGGCCCTTGGTTATGGAAGAAAGCGAATTATTACGGAAGAAAAGGTGAAATGTGAACTGCGCGGAAGACACAGTGACTGATACTGGGTCGAAGTGAGCAAAAGAGTGGAAAAGACGAAGTGAAGTAAGAGAAAGCAAGTCATTGGACGAGGAGATTGAGGAAGACAGATAAGCAAGGAAGAAGGATCGTGGACAACTCAACAAGCAAAAAAATCCACCGGTAGATGATTTGGAGAACCTCGTAGGAAGGAAAGAAAGACAGGTTGGTGAAGCCCTAAAAACATGGTTCAAGTTGACCTAGGGTTTTAGACACCTAGGCTTTTGGTATCTAGGGTTTTAGACACCTAGGCTTCAGCCTAAGGCTGTCGATGAGATATTGTAATGTATAAATAAAGGTCAAGAGGACCTAGGATCGAATCATCGTTAGTTTGAGTATGTAATAATGAGTGATTGTTGTTATTGCTGAGAGAGGAGTATTGTGTGATTAGAGAAATTTGTGTTGTAAGATCTTTAGATGGGTGCGAAGATCAACCCTGCAGTTGAGTGCGCGGGGAAGGGAGATAGAGTAAAGAGAGAAAGAGAGAGATTTGCAAGCTAAGAGTGCAGATATAATGTAAGCTTTCACCTAATATATTATAAAGCACAGTTATGTGGACGTAGCCCTAGGGAGAGGGTGAACCACGTATATCCTGTTGTTGTGTGTGATTGATGTTGTGTTCTTTATTATGTTACCCTAATCATGCATTAGTATGTTATATCTGATATATAACTGTGCAAAGTAGGTTTATGTTTGGAATATAATACTTTGATCTCCATGCGTGATTGCCTTGATCCAACTTGCATTTCCTCTGGTTGTAGACACAAGTGTCCTGCAACCCCCTATTGCTACTTCGAGTGAGACTTCATCTACTTCACAGGAGTTACCAAAAGGGCCAGTACTTAGGGTTTTTTGGTGCGCTTTTGAAGTGTTGAACCCTGGGTCTGCCCCTGTGCCAACAACAGTGGTGGTCGAGGATTGGAAACTCTTCTCATTGAGGCATTTTCCCTCTTATTTGTACAATTCAATGGTTCTTTGCAATGTCTCTAGGTCGCCAGCGCCGGGAGAAGGAGTGTTGTTGACCTATTTCAAGCCAAAGAATTATTCCATTGCGGAACCACTCTCATGTATTCGTAATGCAAATAGAACATAGTAACACTAATTCATGATGTGGGAGTTGGGGACCTACCCAAGAAGTTTTGTTTTCATATCAACCTTGTTGAGCAAACGATATCTTTTTTTTTTCACATCCTTGATTCCTTTACTCCAAAAGGAAACATTTTATTAGTTGTCCATCCCGTGACCTCTATTTGAGCACTTTTACTTTATTAATGAAATTACCAAATTTCTTCTTCGCGAATATTTTGAAAAAAAAAATGATATATGGTAGTTGAAGTCAAATGGGGTTATGAAATCAACCACAATTTTAAAATTCAAGTTCGTCGTTTTTATACTTACAGTCAAGTTGACAGTATAGTAAGTTTATTTCTAGATATGCAATTATTAAGCTTCAATGATAATAACTCATCATGCAGAAAGTTTAATACTTAAAATAATATTTCAAGGCATTGAACAATGTATCGAGAACACAATTACTCCCACAAGTTGCAATAAGAACAAATCTTCAACAAAGCATTTGCTCACACCCTTTTTAATGGTACAAACACAATAGAAAACAAATAAGTGGATAAAATATTGGACTAGAAAATGAAGGTTTGAGACCAATTCCCGCTTATGAAAAT
>ML841912.1:79230-98832 GCA_009831015.1 Picea engelmannii
CTAGTGGAAAGGGAATCTTCTTGTCCCGCTAGACTCTTTTATTTATAAAACTTGAAGTTAGATGATTTGATTTATTTTATTCTTGGTGAAATGCAATGTTCGTATTAGATAGCATAGAATGAATGTTAAATATTATTTTATTGCATTGTTATGGCCATATGATTTAAAGTCATTATTATCTTATGGTACTGATATGGAAATTTTATAGTAAATAATAACATAAATGGGATAGTAATGTGTGACTGTATTGCCACTGTATTATATGGTCTCGCTATATGTAAAGGTAAAATTTTATGGCAATATAAAATAAGAATATCATGTTAGTGTTGATAACATGATATGCAACTTTATTGTTAATTTAGATGCAAAGTTATGGGATTATGAGATAAATGACATTGTTATTTGTTGTGATGCTATTGAAAATTTTACTGATAATTATAACACACACAAGATGAAATGTGATTATTAGTTATTTGCAAGGTTAGTAGAAAGAAATATTGTTGATATGATTGTGGGAATGTGGTTGAATGTTGTCGAATTGTTAACATATAAAAATGCAATGTCCTTAAACTAAGTACAATCAGTCATTGGTAATAGGGAATGACAATTATTTGATTTTACATTATTTTTAGGGGTAGATTTGGAAACTTGTGAACTAATGGAAATTACAAGGAGTATTGGATCGGAATTTGATGCTATTGGAGTCGTGGATAATGCCTTGTCCTAATGATGGTTGGTTGTTGTTGGAGTCCATTCGAGTTTTCATTTTCCGTTGTGGTCATGGAAATTTATTAATTATTGTTGTATGTGGTGGTAATCATTTTATTGCTTGGTCTGTGGGTGTCGGGCGGGATGTAGACACCTCCATGTTCCTCAGAACAGTCGCCAGCCCTGAGACCTTAAATGGTTAAAATCAATGGGAACCTGGGCTTGAGCGTTGATTATGTGTCTTGGAGGTCCTAACCATTGCAGGGTAGGACGAGCAGGTAGTCAGTCTTACTTATTGTCGTTTGAACGTCGTTAAATACATGTTGTTACTGTTGTGCGTCGTATGTCGTCTTGTTGTGTTCATCTTGCTTGCGTCTTGTTCGTCGTCGGGTTACTAGTTTATGCCTGAGCAATCGGCTAGGAGTCTATCTGACCTTCTCTCTCTCCGGAGCAGAGAACTAAGTTTAAATGCCCTGCTTTCCTGTGTAGAAATAGTAAAATCTACTACTATGGATTCTTCCATCTGTGTTCATACTGTACGTAACACAGTATGTCGTTTAATGCTTGCAGTTACTTGTGGTGTGCCTTAATCCTTCTTGCTGTGATCATCGTGGTTGTGTCTTGTCAGTTGTCGGGTGGCGATGTAGAGTCAAGTGTGTCTGTTCCTTTTTACATGCACGCACACACCTTAAACAAAAAAAATAAATAAAATTTGCACCTGTTAAAGAGTTGTTGTCGTAACGAGGAGGTCGTTACACATTGTTTCTTTGACATTTCCAACATGCGATCCTCGAAACTCCGATCAACGGTTCAGATGTGATCTTGATTTGATGGCTCAGATTACGTCGGGATTTTTCATATCGAGAAATTTAGATTCCTATTGCATTGTTTCTTTGACATTTCCAACACGCGATCCTCGAAACTCCGATCAACGGTTCAGATATGATCTTTATTTGACGGCTCATATTACGTCGATTTTTTGTGAGCCCTCTACTCCTTGCACTTTTAAATATCGTGTAGGTTTTCCTCAATCCAACGGTGGTCTGACCCTGCGCTTGGATCTAACGCCTGTGATCTATCCTCCTCTTCAGTGCGCTCTTCTTGTCTTTATTCAGATCTGATGGCCCTCATGTTGTCGGGAATTTTGGATGTGATCCAACGATCAAAAATGCTTCTCAGGCCTTCAATCATTTTGTCAATGTTGCGTTGCCTTTGATCATTCGATCTTCCTGGACTTATCTTTTGTTTGCCTGTCGATCACAAACTGTCTATACTCATGCCATCTTCACCATTGTACTTGCCATCAATGAGAAGCATTCGCTGTCTGTTAAATATTTGCCAACAATCCTCTGTACATTCTTCTTGTACTTATGCCTTTCGCTGTCTGTTAAATATTTGCCAACAACCACTGCCCTGTATCCAATCTGTACAACTGCATCAACTTGTACCACTGCCCTATATCCAATCTGTACAACTGCTCTGTAATCAAACCGTACCTGAAATGAACATGTATCTACAAAAATATAACAGATACACGACCTGTAGTGATGCATCCCACGTATGTACATGCCCTATCTGTTATGCAGTATGCGTATGCCTTCTGAAACTAGGGTTTCCTTTCACTTGAAAACTTTTGACCCTCTGTAACTTCTTTCACATAGATTTGTAACCTGTCACTGTATCCAGACTGTAACTGTAACCTGTGCATGCATCCTCATACATAACCTCTACTCAAGGCAAGTATGTCTCTCTCTAGTCATGTGCCATAAAGGTATGTGTAATCATGAACAAGTATACTATCCCTCACATGATCTTAGTCATCAACCCCTTTCTGATATTCAATTTCTCAATACATCAATAAATACAAGATCTCAACCATGTACCATAAAAACTCTTAGCCATATGCCAAGAAATACAAGATGTGCCTCAACAAGAAGTATCAATGATAAATATACCAGCACTGTATTTCTGTAGATCTGACTTATACAGAAGATCCCATGTAGCCACTAGTATCTCTAGGGGGAATCCTCAAATCTCCATTGCCATTCCTCATGCATACATCAAAATCCAACTATTGATAGAAATAAGACATACCTTTTGAACCAATGGATGGATCTGATGTATCTGAGCACTCTAGACCTTCTTGGGAGTTTTATCTCAGAATCTAGAACCTCTGCACCTTCATCTTCTCAAGTTTCATGGCTTTATCAACATGTACTCACCCTATACACAGTCAGACCGCGTACATACTCACCCTATACACAACCAACCCACGTATACCTTCAATGTATACGCACCCTATACACAGAAAACCTGCATATGCCTCAGAAAATAGGGTTTTCTGTGAATCCGAGAATTTCACCATCAACCCTTTGTGCTACCTTAGATGTTCGCCACTTCAGATGTATCCACAAGTATTTACAAGAAGCTTTACACAAGAAAATAGATATACAATATGTACAACTGTGTTTTTATGAGTGAGCTTTGTCTCTTATTTATATCTTCATGTAGCCTTACACTTTCTTTATTTTAGGGATTCTTCATTTAAAATAATTTCTTTTTTCAAAGCACTTTAACTCTTGGGGGCTTCTATAAGACTCACGAGAGTTCTCCAACTTCATATGGTCATAAATCTCTAACCGTGAGGAGTTATGTGATGTTCCACATACCACTGGAAACAACATGACAAGCACTATCCATCTAGGATATTTTCCTTGATAAATTCACTGTCCTACAACTCATTATTCCAGAATTAAGCATGGGTTCTCTTACTCCACAAAGCGTCTTCCTGTGAGGGCTTTCACCATAAGGGGACCACTTTGGAGTTCATCCATATTTACCTCTTATCAACCATGATGAGACAATAATGAGTCATCTTTACATCAAACAATCTTGGGTCCATTACCCAAACCTTTGTGTTGCGGGGATTTCTTCAAGGGTTGACATCAATGACAACCAACCTTAATCAATAGGCTCAAAATTGAGCTTCTGTTATTCCATGTCCTCCAAATAGCACCCGAAGTTCCGCGATATACAAATTGACAGGCAGACTCTCAGGCTGGCGGGCTCAAGATTGCGATTGTTGACGAATGGTCATCCCTATCAACTATCTAACATTATCTAAAAACATTATTTCCAAATATTAAATTATTAATATTAAATATCGATATGGTATAATTTAATTACATAAAATTATTAAAGGATGTTAAATCTCTTATTTAAAAAAAATTAAAGTAAACAAAACAAAGCTTTTTAAAATTCTATATTTAAAAATACTAAAGTAAATAATCATTTACATTAAACATATATTTTTATAAAATATAGATATTAATTTTTAAGTGCATTATTGAATCATATATCAAACATAAATTAATATGAAATTATAATTAGGTTTATGATTATATTTAAAAATATTAAAATAAAAGTCAAGAAATCTAAAGAATAAGTACGTTATATATTACTAAATTTTAGATTTAAAATATTGAAATAAATAATTATACACATTAAATATGTACTTGTATAAAGTATGAACAACGAAGTCGACAATAAGACTTCAAATCTATTCTCCAATGAGATGATGCCATATAATGTTTTTTTTTTTTTATTATATAAAAAATAATGTTTTTAGTTCTATAGTACGAACAATAGAAATGGTGCGAAAATTTATAGTCAAAGGGAATATTAATATGAAGTCAACAAATTATTGATTGCTATAGTCCCTCTACGCCTTCAGCATGGACTAATAAGACTTCAGAAGACTTAACAAACTTGTCATGACTAAAAACTCCTTGGAAGTTAAAGCCCTTGTTACTACTTTTCTAGTGTCCTTTCATGGAGTATATTGATATTGGGATCTTCTCAACCAATAGTAAAGTTTTCTTGTACATGGATGACTTCTCATCCCGAGTGACTTTGGTCACTTACATTATTTTAGTAGATAACATCTCAATTGCCTCAAACTTTGCTTTTATATACTCCAATGGGAATTATTTTTCGGTGATTCCCTCTTTGATTCTTGTCATTGACTTTACATGCTCCTTATAAAATTTACCTAACTCAATTAATTTGGTTGTTTTTTTCATGGAGTGTTTTATTTTATCCACCAATGTTGCATACATCTACCAAAACTCTAAAATTGGGACATTTAAGACGCTATAAACAAAATCCTTCATCTCTCATGCTCTAAAACTGGGACATTTAAGACGCTATAAACAAAATCCTTCATCTCTCATGCAATTAGAATGATGTTGTTATGGTATCTCATAGGAATATAGACTTCTAAATCTTTTAGGTTTTTCCCTACTAATGGTTCTCCAACCCATGAAAACCTTTTCCTACATCCATGTCAAAATTTGCTTCAATTTCCCTCTTCCCAATTTTATAATTTTGCATGTACCCTACTTCTATTTGAGTTTCACCCTTTTCACATAATTATAAGAAATGAATAAACAAGAATTTGGTTATATGCTATTCATATTTTCAGTACTCCCATGAATGAATCACAAATATACAAGATTCCACTTCTCACTTATGTTGTGGAAACCATCAATACAATTAAATGCCACTCCTCTACATAAGTTAAAGGGAATTCTCTAAGCCATCATTTCTCACCATTAATAAGACATGGGCTTTAAAAAGATGGTACCTACCATTAAATATCAGTAGGATGTTATGATCATCCTCTACTTGCAAATGTAACACCTTTATGAACAATCTCATCTGCCAAGAATTTTTTTGTTCTACTATAAAAAAAAATGATGTTTAGGAAGAAATAAAATATATGTCTTCCCTTGTTAAATAAATCTTGTAGTTTATAGCTATCAAGGTTCCATTCCTTCACAGGCTTACTTACAAAAAGAGAATGCCCAGTTGCCAAAAAATTACAAACATTTAAGATTTTTCAAGTTTCTTGAACGAGGTTATGAAATTGAATAATCCAAGAGAAAATATTCATCTAAATCACTAATGATATCTTCCACTCCTTATTGACATAGGTTGACCTTGGAAGCTTTATCATGATTTAGTGTTACCTATATTTATTCAATAATGTGTTGAAATAGGACCATAATGGAGTGGATCCTTAGTATTCCTTTAAGCGATGGATATTTTAGGACAAACTTCTTAACCAACTTAATCATGACATACTATCATATGATGCATTAAAAACATTCTAGCAATCTTTATTTATCCAAAGTTTCATTCTTTTTTCATATTTCTAACCAAATATCAATTCACATGCATGCAATCCGATGTCATCACAAACATATCAATTAATATATCCAAGCATAACGAAATAAATTATTACACAATTCGTTTAAGATCACATCTATATTGGCCAGACCAATTCATACATATATGGTTTCCATCAACATCTTTGATGTTATCTAATCAATTGATGCTACATTGGAAATTCACATGATCCTTTCATTAACCTCTCGACAAGCATCTACCTGTCCTTATCCTTTCCATGAGGTTTTATGTCATAGATAGTTGTATAGTCAACACGTTCAACCATGTCTTGGTTATATAATAAATCAATAACCACATTAGACATCATGCCAAACTCATTGCATATGTAGCCACATACTACTTTCAATTGATAAAAATCATATTATATTATGAAGCATATCTACATGCATTCTCTACCATATATTAGTTCACAATATGTATATTTATGCACATTCATTTCAACTAATCCAATTCTTACATTGCAATAAGATTTCTATGCTTTAAGCAACTACATGTAACAACTTCTATTCCAAAGAAACGTAATAACACAACAGTAGAAAAATGAAAGAATTCTCCCTTCTAGTTGTTTTGCATAGCATGAAACATCCATAACATGGGTGATCTTATGGCCTTCCTACCACTCACACAAAATATCATCAATTGAGATATTTTCACCCAAATTGCATACTTATCTCAAATATGCAAAGCTATATTTTTTCGTGTCTAAAAATATAAAATTCCACTCTATAATAAAAAAAAAGTTTAGGGGTAGAAAGCTTCCTCATTCCCCTATATGCATCGCTATCTACATGTTCCATTTACTGTTGCAAACTAATAATTGATAAATTTGTAGCTTCCTCTAATGCTTTGAACTATATTTTCCTACTATCCATTTTGAAAATCATTCTACATTCCTTGGAAAACTGTAGCCAAACTCTACTTTGATTCTTAGTAGTTGGTCTTACCTCTGAAGGTTGTCAAGAGTCAAACAAGATCTGGTGAAGCCTTCGATGACCCATTTTTTAGTATGCATGGATTCATGCTCTATAGGCCTTTTTACTTGGATACCTTCCTTGATGTAGTCTACATATAAAAAACAACAAAGACAACTTGTAAAGTTCACTTAACATGAAGTATATTTAACCTGTCAACCATTTATGCAAATCAGATTTATTGAAATCTTCACCATCAAGCAGATTCAAATGAATTAGAATTCAATCAAATTCAAATTCAACTCTTTCTTATAATAAGTAGATTCAAATATGATTAAAAATTACCATAATACTTAGCTTTTAATTGGCTGACAATGGTTATACTCTTCTTATGGGATTTATTCCATTGCCAATGTCTTTACTCCAGTCTTTACCAACCTACCCAATCTAAGGTTTAATGGCATAATTCCATTCAAATTGGTGATTCTCTTCTACCTTTCAACAAAATTCATTAACCAAGGTCATTTATTTATTTATTCACGAAATAATTGAACATCATCAAGACTAGCCAATTCATATATTAATCTCCCATTCTCAAGTGGATGATCAATCAAGAATGGCACCCTAAATTATTCTTTCACATCCAATGGATTTACTGTCCTATCAACATAATTCTTTTAATGATTTAGCAATAACTCACACTAACTTGAACTCGGATTTAAGATCAAAATGTTATATGAAAGTTCACAATCATTCACATGTGATAAGTTTCAAAGGTGAAATTAAAGTATGTTTCTCTCTTCCATATGGGGCTAACAATAAGAGAAAATATGCCTTAGACCATGTCATACTTAACACTTTTGCACCCTTGCAATATCATCACTTCATACTGGCTCATTTTGAAGAGTGGCATACAAATCACTCCAATTAGCATTCAAAGAAAACGACATAACATAACTTTCAAGATGAAGACAACTAGGTAACTAAGACATTACCCAAAACATAACAAGTACAATTTCTTGTTCCACATTAAACCCATCCGTGCATTCATATCAACAAATATCATTCATATTAATTGGCATATATAGTCCTCTTCATGAATAATAACATCACTCTTTAGAAATAAGAGATCTACCCATTCAGATGCATACATGACCCTCAAGGGTGGTTATAACTAATTCTTGTTAGCAATACCAATATACCCCCAAACATGACTATTTTAGCATTAGTTAAACTCCTTCATAATAAATCTAAGACACATTCATCTCAACAATCATCTACAACACCATGGATGAAATACATCTTCACATTTAGGAATGATAATCCTTGGGAACAAGGATAATACCTTTAAACCTATATACATTGAATAAGGACAATGGTTAGTAGTCGATAAGGTTGTTATCCTTTTAGGTAAATAACCCATCACTCAATAGGCCATTCGGCCCATCAATCAATAATCCACAACATCTATATATGTTAAGACCTCCAAAGTGTGGACACCATTAAGTCTTGATGGTAATACCAATACATGATAAAATGTAAGCATATACATCCACATTAATACATTTTCACAATGGTCACAAAACATTATCCAATCAATGAATTCATACAATTATGAGTATGGAGGAAATAACTAGTCTCATTTATTCAAGAGTAAGTTGTTAGCTTGGTATAGTCCCAAAAACACTCTCATTCATTTTCCTTAAGCCCATATATCCCTTGGTGTTGTAACCAAAGGATCTACAACACCATGGATGGAAGACATATTCACTTTTAAGAATGATAATCCTTGGGAACAAGGCTAATACCTTTAATCCCATATAAATAAAATAAGGCAAAGGTCATCAATCAATAAGGTTCTTATCCTTATAGGTAAATAACCCATCACTCAATAGGCCATTGGACCCATCAATTAATAATGCATAACATCTATACATTTTAAGACCTCCAAAGCGTGGACATCATTAAGTCTTGATGGTAATACCAATACATGATCAAATGTAAGCATGTACATCCACATTAAGACATCTTCACAATGGTCACAAAACATTATCCAATCAATGAATTCATACAATTATGAGTACGAAGGAAATAAGTAGTCTTAGTTATTCAAGAGTAACTTGTTAGCTTGATATGGTGCCAAAAACACTGTCATTCATTTTCCTTAAGCCCATATAACCCTTGGTGTTGTAACCAAAGGCTCTGATACCATTTTGTAATCTACATTCATTACCAACGTCAAAAGTGTGGTTTGATAGTCTCATAATTCATTGATAGCAGTGGAATATAAACCATTTTCAACAACACAAGACCATTCATGAATAAAACCTTCCACTTAAATACTATGATAGAGTTTGGAATTACAATAGTTAACATAAGCCAAGCTTTCAATCTTTAAATGCAAAGTCTAGATAATAATTTCTTTGGACAACAAAACAAAGTTCAAGATCTCGATTCAATTAGAACTAGTACTTCACAATTCGCCACATAACACCTTTCAAAGATTGACAATCATGCATAGATGGCATAACCAAATTACCATAAGCATAGGCATTTATTTCACATAATAACTCTATTTCAAAAGTTCATCAACTATCTCGGCTCAATGACTACCTAGAATGTCTTAGATGTACATCTTCTTCACTTCCAAGGAGGATTGTTTTAGGGGTTTAGGTTTTATGTCCTTAATATCATGCATGCAACACCTTATTTATCTATTAGAAGTGTGATTCCATGGTCATTAAGACCATTATAAACCCAAGAAAATGATTCATTACACTATGAGCTTCTTTCCTGATCATTCACATATGCATGATTACATAAAATGTCTCAAAACCTTATAGAATAGAAACCACTGGCCTTTTGACCAAAACATGATACAAACCACCACAAAACATATATAAATACCTCATAGAAATATTTAATATAATTCATAATAGTTATATAACATTCTATGCACAACAATCACGAGTCTTTAGGGGTACGGGAAAATGATTACCTCTTTCCATTAAAAGGCCAATGTAAGTAAAATAGAGAGGATGAAATCAATCCAAACATTCATTAGACATCATCACACACATTAATGAATTTTATTTGTCATTCCTTACAATTAATACCCCCTTAGGCCATCAATCCAAGCCTCAAAACCTTCAAATTCATTAATAGAAGGCAAAAAATTCCACTACAAGACATGCTTGCGGGTCCTGTGAAGCAATATAGTGAGAATACGGGTGTGATCATGGGGTTTCCATGGATAATTATTGAGCATATCACTACTATCTTTCACAAAAGGAGTGAGCACCTCCTGACATACTTAGAAAACTCATAATTTTAGTTTTTAAGGGCTCTGTGAGGTCTTCCAATCAAAATCATTATCTGAGGTATGGACAAAGCAAGAATTGTATATCAAATAATCTTTCTAAATATTTTAAGAGAGTGCATTCTAAATATTATGATCATAAACACTAAAAAGACTACTAGGGAAAACAACATGCACCTATTGGAAAAAGATTCAAGACTTCAAATTTTCAAGAGGAAACCTCTTAACAACTCAATGAGTAGTTTCTAGGGGTTCATATCTTGCATATTATCAATATTAAATGGATTGAGGAACCATTCCAATGTATTTACACATGTTTTGCAAACTAATTAATTACAACAACAACCATTTCACCCATTAACACCTACATGATTTTCATAGTAAGTTCTTATAATAAATAATGTAACCATATTCTTCATCATAAATTAATGGGTTCATAACAAAGGAAGAGAAGAATAGCACTTATATTTTCACAAACCGATTTCCAAGGCAATTTATTGGGTGTGAGTAATTTTTCTTCCAACTATAGGTAAATCCTCTATGGACACCACCCCTTTGTTGGGCTATGAGACCACTAGGGAGACACAGACTAGTTCAAGGATACTAAGTCACTCCTCTCTTTCCAAAAAGTTTCCAATACCAATGAAAAAATCCATTATCGAGTTCTTCATTCAATATTTCAATTAGACCAGCTTTGGCATTCAATCTACTACCCCATACTATATAGGAAGACACTCCCTTATTTTATCTCTAGTCCCTTGGGAATACTCTTTCTTTCTGTTCTCTTCAGTATGTTTAGCCAAAGTCCAAATCACTATGTCCTTTCAGATTTCATTTCCAACAATATGTTTATTCTTGGACAACAAATTATGGATTCTTGGACATCCCCAAAAGTCCAACAATGTACAATTATTTAAGTGGATATCTCCTTACTCATTCTTGGTGCCTAATATCACATAAAAATCCCTCTTCCATATCTCTATCGATCATATGAGAAACAAACTATTTTTTCTTCATTAAAACGTCTATTTCCCCTTCAAGAAGTCTATCTTTGTCCTGTCTTCCTCTCCTAATTTGAATTTCCTTCTTTCACATGAATGAATGGGTGAGAGAGAAAAATATTTCCTCCACTCCTTTCTTGGTTCCCTAAAAGTAAGCAATTACTTGAGGTAATTAATTCATTTAACTAGGATCTTAATTTAATTAGCATAAACATTAGCAAGAAGTGGAGATAGGACAATCTCATAGAAGAGGATATAGATGAGATATGGAAAGGTCACGAGACATAGGTGAATCCCCTTGGACCCCCTTACCTTTCCCCTATGGTGGACTCATATCCCCTTAGGTTCTCTCCCTCAGTCAACTAACCTTGGACCATTATTTTATTATTGAAAAGACATGTCTAAAAATTCACTAGTCGGCCCTTCGCCTTGAGCTTCTCACTAGGAATTTATACAAGACATTTCCATCTATTATATATGGGGCCATTTATGAATATACTCCCATCAATATATCCATGTATAGATCATTTGGTTCAACACATCTGAAGGGTCAAAATTGGGATATTATAGGTAGGCAATCCTCACACTACCCAACGCCAAAAGTGAGCATAAAAAACTTTCAAGAGGCCTAATGTACCAACAAAAAATCCTTTAATTGTTCCTAAAGATATCTCATTTGATAACACCATTGTGGAAAAAGAAAAAACAAAATAGATCGACCATCAAGTAGGTCGAACATTGAAAAGGAAATCACTCTTATGGAACCAAAACAATCCCTAAAAATCCAAGTAGAGTGGAAAAGGGTTTGCTTATGACTGCCTCCCATGATGATCATGGCCAACATTATGTTCTCATCTTCTTTCTTCACATGGAGGTATCCATGTGCGATAAGGCTCCATCGTCCAATTGTTAAGAAAGTCAGATCAACATATCAAGTATTTAAGTTGAGTAGTATGTCAATTGATATCCATGCATAGTGCCAAAAGAAAAAAATTGTAATTTGTAATTTGTATAACTAGGTTATAAGTCCATTAACACCTCATAGTTTGCTTTTATGTTGCTCTTCGTCACCATACCTCTAGAGATAGAGGAAATATTATAGAAAATTATTCATTTTCCTTGTCAAAATTGCCCATTACATTGGGGAATTTGATACTCATACCATGCTCATACATGTTTGTTCAACCTCCATCACTAATACACAACAAGCATGCAATAATAAAAATAACGATGTTCCTAAAATATACTGAAAAGTGTTGGCATTTTGAGGAAAAAAAAAGAATAAAATAAAATCAACGAGGAATCATGGATACGAGCAATGATATAGATAATGAATAAGAGCTACTTGTCAAGGCATAACCCCTCATGGTCTTATTCTCTTGATAATGTTAGAGGTTATAGTTAAATACTCATTTTAGGATTATAAGATAATTCTAGGGGATTAAAAGTGTGGGGTTGGGGTTGATAAGTAGGGGTTTTATGATTATAAGCTACAATACTTATGCTATAAATGTTATTATCTAGGGGTTACAAGGGAAAACAAATATGTTTTATAAGAGTTAAGGTTACAAATTTTATAGTTTATAGGGTTGTTGGCACAGGGGAAAACCCAGGGTTCACTGCTCAAGAGCGCACCCACAAAACCCTAACTACCGACCCTTTAAACAACACCTGCGAAGCAGATGAAGTCTCACTTGAGGTAGAGGCAGGGGTGGTTGCATGACTCAGATGTTTGCAACCTTAGCTGGGACACAGATCTGTGATTATGGCACTTAACAATTATATAGCAAGGTTTATCTATCAATATTCAACCCTTACAACACTTCACAGATAGCACAAAGAATCACAATGTATACTTAGATTCAAGAAGACTTAGCACTTAGATACAACAAGATAGATTGGGTTCACCAGATCAGACACTAAGCATCTTATATATCAGATCTAACATTCATTCCTATCTTAGAAGAACAAAGCATAACTAAATCTACTTAATCACATCAAGCACTTAGCCAAGAAGGAGATAAACACATTAGGTCGAAGCATAGAGCACAATACAAAAAGTTATCGTGGTTCACCCCCACCTTGGGGCTACGTCCACAAAGTCTTCTTCTTTATATTATCTCGGTCAAGCGATTACAACACAAAGCTTCAATGACCCTTACTTCGCACAGGATAGAAGATCTGCGCAACTCGCTAGATCCTTCTTCCTTGCACTTCAACACAAAACTACAACAACTCGCACTGAGCTTTCCAATCTCCTTACAATCATGCACAAAGCACTTGCAATATACATCCAATCACATAGATCTAGTTACTAGCACTAAGCCTTTAGTTATACATCACACAGATGTACTACCTCTCACTACTTACATTGCCTAAGTATCTATTTATAGATTACAAAATGGGCCTAAACGTGGGTGAACCCACGGGCCGATATCCCTTTCCCATTACATCAACCCAAAACCCCTAAAGGGTCCCAAAAATAGGTTTTGCTTCCCTAATTTCCGCTTCGCATTGCGCTCCATCTTTGGCAAGCTGTCGCAGTCCCAAAAACGGTCAAATATGACCAAGTATTCTTCAAAACTTGGACAAGGGCCAACAGACCCCCAACACTCACCTGTGACTCATCCCGAGTCACTCTGGTCTGATCAATTCCACCTCGAATGCCTCGAGCTTGGCTCGAGCTGCTTCGACCTACTGTAGTGCGACAACCTCTTGCTCAATGAGTTCTTGGATCACTGTGTCATTGAGCGGTCCTTCGAGGTGCTGTTATACAATGATGACAACCTGTTCGAGTTCAACTCCCTGGCTTTCAAGTTCAGTGAAAAGATGGCATGCCTTTTCTTGGATTGGTTGAAGTTGTTGGGAAACTTCCATCACTTTACTTTGTAGTGTATGTACCTGTTGTTGGGCTGTGTGTTGTTCTATGAACGTCTTCATTCTTTCGACTGGGGTCAAAGTCTTTATCTGCACCTGTAGTGTGTCTGCATGCTACTTTGCTTCTTAGAGCTGTGCCTCCAATGTCTGCAATTCTGGATTTTTTGTGAGGGTTTCATAAGTCTAGGTGCTTCTAGAGCTCAACTGCTTGCATTCTAGGGAAAAGGTTTTTAATCGACCAACTGTGCCCCGAGTAGTGGCCTCTCTTAGATCTCTTATTTCTTGGGGGGTCTCGGGCACGGTGCAGAGCTCCATATCTGTGATGCACTATTGGAGTTGCCGGATTACTTCTTCCAGTTGGGTCACCTGCTGTGGGAGACGGTCTTCCATCTTCACTTCTATGACCGTCACAGAGTGAAGTGCTTTGTAAACCCTTTCCTGTACTTCAAGTTGCTTTGCTAGCAATTGTTCCTTTTCTTCGTCCCACTTCACTTTCAATGCAATATTTTCCTGTTCTGCCTCACTCTGTTGTTCTAGAAGTTCTTTCTGTGCTTGCATCAAAGCTTGGGTGGCTTGTGCTGTGTCTTCTTGAGCTCGTCAAAGGTGAGCTTTGACTTGATCAACGATCTAGTGTAGATGAGTGGGCTCATCGCCTGTTCCTGATGTTTCACTTATCAATGGCATTGTAGAAACTGCTCGGCTGGACTGGAGTGCCTGTTGCACTTCTTGGAGTTCTCCCTTGATTCGGTTGAATATCTCCTCCTGCTTTGCTTCTTGCTTTTTTGCGATCTCTAGTGAAACATCATTCAGTGCAACAATTAAGAAGTCGAAGTCATTTAGGGTAAGGGTAGTTTTAAGCGTGGTCCGGGTGGCCTTATCTTTCTTTTGGGAGGAAGGTTTTGGTGGTGTAATCTTTCTTTTCATACAGGGATCCTCCTCCTCTCTAGGTGGAGTAACCTCACCTCTGTTTTGCTCAAATTCTGTGCCACCTATCTTGTCACCATCACCTCCCTGCGCAGGTGAGATCGAAGTAGTCTTCGTGGACGTGCTAGGGATATCTTCAACTTCGTCATCCTTCTTATTCTTGCTTGGCCCAGGTGTATCTGGGATAGCTTCATGGCTTTCCTCATCAGACATGTCTGCAGGGTCTACTGCAACAAGAAGGTCCATTGACCATTCCTTGGTAATCTCCTTCAAGTCATCTTCTGTCAACTTTTAGTAGGATTGGAGCTGCTGTTTATGCTCATCATTGCGCACTGTAATATAGGTGAAGTGGCGGTCCACACTGAATTTCATCAAAGGTCTAAACCTATGAAGTACATTTGGGGTGATTCACGGTGTAGAATGAATTGCATTCTTCAGTTGGTTGAAATAGGTGTGGAAGACAGCATTGGACTGCCATTGCTTGTTCATGTCGCTGGAGTACCACAACGTACAAAACTTCGCGTCTAGTGGTTTGAAAGGTTCGATCTCTAGAAAAGTGGCTCCCTCTAGCAGTTCCCAAGTGATGAAAGCGATGAGTATGAGCAACTAACTAAAGTGGAACTCATACCCTTGGTCTTGCGCTCCTCTGCAATCCATCTCTAACTGGTTTACAAGATACTGTGCCCAATTCATCTGTAGTCCCTTGACGCACTTCCCTGTGAGGTCAACTACGAAGCCAGTCACCTGTGTTGGTTTGTTCTTATGAACTAACTTGCCTGCAATCAACTGACAGGCCAGTCGCACTGCGCCACTCTAGATAGAGGCTACCTTGTAGTCTCGCGTACCCTTCTCTACATCACCATAAGTTTCTTTTATCCACTGTGCTAGTGCTCGGTCTGAGGTCTTTCCTGGGTAAAATTCCCATGGGTCAAGGCCTTGCATGTTAAGTCTTGTGATCTGATTGATCAAAGTCAGATCCATAGTGATGTGGCAGTCCAACCATAAGTATCCTCCGTGGTAGAAAGGCAAAAACAACTTGATGCATGCGTTGACTTCCTGGTGTCTGTCGAAGTGAGGGATATTCATTATGTTGAGCAGTGTGGACTGTGTGATGTTATGGGTCCAGAACTGCAGGACAATCTCAGGATTTATGCCTTTGGTCTTGGTTAAGTACTTATGCGGAGCTAACATGCTGTAGGTTTTGCGATCTCCAAGGTTAAAATCATTAAATTTCAATGCTGTGAGCTTATCCTAGTCAGCACGTACTGCGCGCACCCCTTTCAGAATATACACGGTGATCAAGGTGTACTCAAAGTCTTTTGGTACACTGTCGTGGTTAATCTTGCCGCTCAAAGGTGGTATGTAAACCTGCATAATGCGTGGGATCAACTTGGCATTTGCAATATCGTCTATGTGCTTTGTTCTTGTCTCGGTCGTCGTTCTGGAAGGTCCTACTCCGCGAGCAGTGGAGGGAGAAGCTTGGAATCCTTCTTTTGATGATGCTTTCACACCTGCAGACACCTTATTTCTGATATGACTCTCTCAGCCATTAAGTCAATAAAAAATTCTTCAACTACTTTCTCAACAACATTGAGCTCGTCCGACATACAAGCTTGGGTCCACTAGCTCAGGTGTGAAAATGAATTCAGAGACTACGATGAATAGTATGGGAACAAGGAAATGATCACAGGGTGAAGTAATCTCAAGTTTCGGGCTCAAATTCTCATTTAGAAAAAGTGTTTTCGATGAGTGGTGCGACGAACTAAGTACGGAAACTTAGAAATGGTCGGCTTACAACGGATAAGAGGCTGCATTAACTAATGTTCTGTCCCTATGGAAGAGTCTAACGGTCTAGTGGTGAGCCATAAAGGCGTTTCGACCCATTCAGAGAAGAATTCGAACGGTTATATTGGCTTCCAATGACTATATTTCTGTGCCATGGTGAAGTGCCATAGGTCGTTGTTCTGATATCCCGGTGAAGCTCGATTCCTGTGATTTTTCCTTCTGCGAAGTTTCCTTTGGAGTCTTCTGTAACTTTCTGATTTTGGCCCTCTTCTTACTTAGCTTGCTATCCTTTTTCCCAGTAAGCTTCGTCTCGGTCATCCTTTTTCCATTCTGATTCTTATCTTCTCTTGACATAGTCAGTTCACGCTGCTTAGGTTCTTTCTTCAGATCCAAAGGTAATACTCCTTCATCATATGGATTAGGTATTTCGGTCTTCTATGGTTCCTCTAATGCTCTTATAACTTTGATACCCAAGTCCCTTGTGTTCAATGGCTTAGGTCTGTCCTCTTTTTCTTTCATCAAGTAGGAGATCCTTCTAGACATAAATTCCATGAGTTCTTGCTTCTTCTGTTCTAGAGCGTCCTTTTCTTCTGTTCTCTGGGTCTGGTCTTTTTCAATCCAGATACTGCCTAACAAAGATGGAAATGGGGCATGGTCCTCAATAAATTTAATAACTTCAAATTCTTCCTCTGTCGAAGTTCCGTGGGTACTCATAGCTATCTGGGTAATTTTGCCACATAGGGTTACAATTTTTCCTTTAAACAATCTGATGGTTCCTAGTGAAGGGACCAGAGCAAGCCTTCCTAGGGTTTCCCAAGTGCTTTCTGTCATAATGTTCATCGGTGTTCCCTCATCCAAATCACATTGAATGTCAAAGTATCTTATTCTTACTTCAATTTTCTCCTTTTCTTTGAAGATCTCTGACAAACTGACATCCTTATGGTCATCTAGGGTTTCTTTTATTTTCAGTAACATGATCTCTGATTCTTTTTGGGGTTCTTCTATAATTTTAGTTTCTTGATCTCCTTCAGAGTTTGCTTATTCCATATTCAACTTTTCAAATCTAGCAATCATTCTAGTGTAATCCAATACTTCATGGTCCATAGATTTACAACAGAGGTAGCTAGGGTTTCTCCCAGGGCATTCCTTAGCAAGATGTCCTGGTCTTCTACAATTGTAGAAAAGAGTTAGTACTCTCTTTCTCTTCAATGATCCCCAACTCTTTTTGTACTACGTGCTAGGATTATAAGGGCCAGCCTGCAAAAATTTCTTTCTAGGGTCCTGCATCCATTGGTTAGTCCAAAAACTCTTTCTATGCATAGGTATAACATATCTTTAACTATTCCTATCAGACCTATTCATTTCAAACTTTCTTTTATCTAATAATGCTCTATTTTTTAAGCTGAGACAAAATTTATCAAGCATACCTAAATCCATACGTTAGAAGTAAAAATTTTCACTTATTTGCTTCCACGGGGCACAAGCTTTCAGATCTAAAACTTGAACTATTCTTACCTTTACTAGAGGCTAGAGCTTACAGATCTTACCTCTTTTCTGTAGAAATTTCTTTCTTAGGGCATAAGTGTTCAGATCTCACTTCTTTTCTTCAGTATCAACCTCTTTTCTTGCAGATCTAACCTCTTTCCTTCAGATCTGACCTTTCTTTCTCAGCACAAAGCTTCTTCAAGTAGAATACTGCGCACTAGGGAAACAGATCTATGCACAGAGCTTATTTTGTGCAAATATTTTTCTTCTTTAGTTCCTAGCAATCACAGTTTCACGTCCCGACAACGGAACCATTTGTTGGCATAGGGGCAGACCCAGGGTTCATCGCTCAAGAGCGAACCCACAAAACCCTAACTACCGTCCCTTTCGGTAACACCTGCGAAGCATATGAAGCCTCACCTGAGGTAGAGGCAGGGGTGGTTACAGGACTCAGATGTCTGCAACCTTAGCTGGGACACAGATATGTGATTATGGAACTTAGCAATTATGTAGCAAGGTTTATCTATCAATATTCAACCCTTACAACACTTCGCAGATAGCACCGAGCATCGAAGTGTATACTTAGATTCAAGAAGACTTAGCACTTAGATTCAACAAGATAGATTGGGTTCACCAGATCATACACTAAGCATCTTATATATCATATCTAACATTCATTCCTATCTCAGAAGCACAAAGCATAACTAAATCTACTTAATCACATCAAGCACTTAGCCAAGAAGGAGATAAACACATTAGGTCGAAGCACAAAGCATAATACACAAAGTTACCGTGGTTCACCCCCACCCTGGGGCCATGTCCACAAAGTCTTCTTCTTTAAATTATCTTGGTCAAGCGGTTACAACACAAAGCTTCAATGACCCTTACTTCGCACAGGACATAAGATCTACACAGCTCGCTAGATCCTTCTTCCTTGCACTTCAACAAAAAACTACAACAATTCACACTGAGCTTTCCAATATCCTTACAATCATGCACATATCACTTTCAATATACATCCGATCACACAGATCTAGTTACTAGAACTAAGCCTTTAGATATACATCACATAGATGTACTACCTCTCACTACTTACATTGCCTAAGTATCTATTTATAGATTACAAAATGGGCCTAAACGTGGGTGAACCCACGGGCCAACATCCCTTTCCCATTACATCAACCCAAAAACCCTAAAGGTGTTAGAAAAACAGGACCGCGGAGCAATAAAATAAAACAAATGCAGAAACAAAACACATAAGACACACAATACAAGAGAGACACAAATTTACGTGGTTCACCCAGTGTGGGCTACGTCCACCAGAGAAATTGCCAGGTCCTTC
>ML841913.1:10872-25775 GCA_009831015.1 Picea engelmannii
AAGATTTAGTTGTTGTTCTAGTAACTACATCCGAGTATCGTTTGGGATAGCACCTTCCCATAGCCATTGATATGAAGTTGTACACACACTTGTAGCATATCGTTGTGGCACATAAAATCAATGAAATCCAACAATTAAAGAACACAGGCCATGCACTCTAAGTGTAGAATAGATGGAGGGTGTGGATAAAACAGTTGTTGCAATTTATTAGTTAAATTACTAATTGTGTCACCTTGTGAGTACTAGGATATAGATATACATGTTGGTTGGAAAGAGGAGTGCATTGTGTGTAAATGAGGGAGTAGAGATCCAACTATATTAATGACATCCAAATGAAGTATATGTTGAATTTTAATGATGAGCCCAATCACATGTAGTTTATTTCAATTTAGCATGAACTTGAACCATAAACAATGCAGCAATACAATATATAATAGCTGCAGTAACCAAGATCAGAAGAAGAATAACCATGCACAAGAATACAAGAAGTTATCCTGGGAAAATCCAGCAATCCTTTTCAATAGAGTCAAGAGAATATCCCCCACACCATAAACCCTAGAGCACACAAGAGGGTGCTTCTATGACCTAGAAAACTTGCGCATAAGAGGAGTGCGCACTTCAGTTGTAATGTCCCCACTTTGGGACATCACTACATTACAGAGGGTTATGATGACCAAAGTAGCCAGATGGAGGTTATAGCGAGTACAGAGATTATTGAGAGGTATTTTGGGGTTCGACTTGCATCGCTCATCCCATTTCATCATTATGATCCATTCCGCACAGGTTGGCTTTGGTTCCATTGCATTCTGACGACTTCCATGATTTTGAGTATTTTGAGCTATTAGTTAACTAAATTCACGGAAGAGGTCATTTTGGGCACAATACTTGGAGGAACCTCTCGATGTAATAGCTCATTGAAATCGGGAGGAACAGGACTACAGAATAGGATGATGAGAAGTGACTTTCAGTGGCCAGGGAAGCCACCAGAAGAGATAAGGCGTTTCTCAAAGGTAAAAAGGTTAATTAATTAATTAAAGTGATTTAATGAATTAATTAATAATTAAAAAAGAAAAGTCACTTTGGAGAGACAAGGGGATGTCGGAAGTATAAATAAGAGGCAAGGGCCTCTATTCATTAAATTCATGTATGATTATCATTTTGATAGCTAGCTTCTAGCTAGAGAGCCCATACCTTGGGGGTTTTGAGGGTTTTGCCTTAACAAACCCTAGAGGACGATTCGGTGGTGAAAGATTCCACCTAGCTTCTCCAAAGCTTGGTCTCAGGGATGCAATACTCTCCCACACCATTCTAGTTCAGATCTACTCTGTGTAGGAGGGTTCTACACCAGTCACAGGCACAGGAAGAGATGGAGGGCGCACCATTGGGGGGTTTCCAGCAAGGGGGGCGCACCATCTATTGAGAGGGGTTTGTTCCAGGTTATTGGCAGGGTTTCTGGAGATTCTAGCACTTGGGTTATTATTGCAGGGTCTTGGCCATTAGATCTAGTGCATTTCGGTTGAGTTTTATGTGTCATTTGATTTATTGGATGCATGAGACGAATTGAAGGAGAGGAGCACACTTCAAAAAGTGATTTCTGCCATTTGGTAGATCAGATCTTCATCATTTCGCTTGGGACTTCACCAAGGAGGTAACCAAGCCCCGATCTATCATTCTAGTGGGTTTGTGGAGCATTTGGAGGCCTCTAGGAGGAAGGCCGAATTATCTAGGGTTTCAGGCATCCAGGGGGGCGCACCATTCCTTGGAGGGAGGGTAGATCCATGACTTTGAGAGGGGTCTTGGAGATTTGAGCACCTGGGTTGTTCTTACATTGACCCGATCTACTGTTTGGCATATTTACTAGAGGGTTTGGACATCTTTGGCAACAGGGCCAAATTATTGAGGAGCTTCAGCATTCCAGCAAGGCGTGGCATCATTCAGGTTAGGGGTTTGTCACTTCACATGGCCCAGATCTATTCTTGCGTTGGTCTTCATTGAGTATTCAGCCTTTGGAGGCTTGTAGTCTTCTATTGGAGCATTTTGTAGCAGCTCGTATTATGTTTATGGGAGCCATATGTTGAGCATTCCAGATCGGCCTCCTCATTGTAGTAGGTTCTTATTATTATGAATAAAGAGCAGATCTGAATCATTGTTGAGTTGTCTATTGCATTGTTGGTCTTGCATATGGTTGAGGTATGTTTCATTGCTTATCTTCTTATCTGTTGCTGCAAACACACATATAAATCATCAATATAACCCTAAGGCCGAAATCAAGAGGTCAACCTACAAGTAAACACATACAAACAAGTGAATCAGCAAAGTGTTTTATGAAATACCACAACCAAAAAAAGTTTAAAATGCACCAAAAACGTGATGTTCCTGGCATCTTGGCTTGGGAACATTATAGTGGTACCAGAGCTTAGATTCCTACCAGCCAGTGAGAATTAGCACATGCATGCAGAGCCATAGAGGGGTCTTCCATAAGGAGAAATGGACAAGATATACCTTGAGATAATTTACTATGAGATAAAATATTCTAACCTTAGAAAGGAAACTAGGGCTCAAATAACCTTTCCACAGTATGTAGCCTTAAGAAATCCCAGTTGGAGCGAAGAGGATGTTTTACACGGGATCATCGCAGCAGAGGAAAAGAGAGCCAGAGCAGCTAGATGGATGGAAGAACAGAGAAACCCCACACCCATTAGGAGCACGCAACTTTGCTACAGTTGCAAGGTTCCTTGGGAACCAGATCATAGTTGTATGGGTAAGGGTAAGAAGCATATTATTGAGGTACACTATGACAGTGAGGATGTGGTGTGTGAGGACACAAAGATAGAGCTAGATGCTTATTTGGAGTAGTGCAATGATGCTAGTACAAAGGCTAGTAATTCTGACACGCTTGAGGAGGATAGTGACTCTTGCACACTTGCAGATACTAGTGATTATGGCATGCTTGGGGAGGATGGTGACCCTTGTGTAGTGGATAGACAGTCGGAGGGACAAGATGAGAGCACTTGCATTGCAGCAGACATATCACATGGTGTTGATGACCCTACACCTCAGCAGAGTAGATACACTAGTGGGGATTCAGTGATTCACACGTTTTAGCACCGAGAGATAACAAGCTTCCTAGGAGGGTCGTGACACATCCGTCGTCTTTTCAGACACCCATGATAGCCACGTCACAGGAGGATATCAGTGGCATTTCAGATGTGATGGAGGAGCCATGTGGAAGGATGCACACCATGGACATATGGATCCCCAGACCCAGGAGGAGAGACATGACTTGGAGACAGTGGACCTTATACATACCGATCAGCATGAGGAGATTGAGTCACCTCTTTCAGAGAATCCATTAGTTGAGCAGACTATGGAGACTTACAGCTTGATGGGACACTTACTTCCAGGACCAGCCTGTAGTGATGAGGATGTACTCTTCATTGATCAGGATGATCATAACACGTGTCTGGACACATCTATATGGGATCCAGGCGCAGTTGATAGTAGCAGGGTGAGTGCACAGGAGGATACAGTTGCTCATACAGGATACAGTATGATTCAAAGGGAGATAGCATCTAGTGATGAGGTGCAGTGGCATACATGAGGACCCAGTGGCACAATAGACAGTGGGTAGTTCAGCACTTCATCTTTTGCAGAGAGTGTTGTTGGGGATTCCAGTGTTGGCACTAGCAGTGAGAGATATGTGGTGGCACCCTAGCATGACTACGACCAGGAGTCACACTACTTGATAGGACAGTTGAGAGTCAATAAGGATATGATCATGGCAGTCACCAGGCGCATTGATGACATGCATGCAATGGTGACAGATTACTGTTGGAGGACATCAATGGCACATGGTAGTTCGGATGAGGGATTTGCCATGGATGACTTTCATACTCTCAGGGAGAGAGTATCTGTGATGAGAACCGACTACCAGCAGTTGATGACAGACAGGGACTACATGTTGAGGATTGGCGTGATGCATCATGAGGCTCTGAGGGAGCAGGAGTCGAAGGTGGACAGACTCACTCAGGAGTTGGAGAGCACTCGAGGATTCTTGAGCAACACACAGACAGCCCTTCAAGAATCAAAGTCTAGATCAAAGGAGCCTCCTGAGGAGATTTGTCAGAGATCCACTTCATCTATCTTTGTGGATACTCAGATATGTCAGTCAGTCACATTGCCATAGGATGTTGGTGGTCTAGCAGAGGAGCACAAGTTGATAGAGGACACTTCCATTTGGGTTCGTTAGAGTGGTTGACCTTCAGGTAGAGGTTGATCCAGTAGTACGCCCAGGATCTATGGTGCAGCAGGAGTATACAGGAGATGACACGAGTATGTCGGGGCATACAGTTATGATTGATAGTTCACAGAGACAGGCTGAGATATGCAGTCAGTTTTAGACGGATGTATTGGATTGCAGGGAGGATACACACTTAGGGGAGTATGCAGATGTAACTCCTTTGCAGCAGCACATAGATATGAGATCTCACCTTCACCGTTTCAGCATTTGCATGGGGGATGAGAGATGGAGATTGGTTTACCAGCAGTTGGAGGAGTTACTTCTGATTGTACCTGATGATTGGGGTTTAGTGATGACTACAGGCAAGCAATTATCATGGGTACCGATATACGTGCTTTTTGTTGAATCCATGGGATTGACCAAGGCGGGTGGTATTTTTCAGTCCTACAATCAGCGACAGATGTCTTTGTTATCCTTCCCCGACACTTTTATCATGGACAGCAGCATGAGGAGAGATAGACGGTGGCTGAGGACATGTTGAGTGGCTAGGCCAAGACCACCTGACATGAGTGTTTTTACGGCATCCAGCCAGATAGAGGTGAGTCGTCATAGGCAGCCAGTTGAGACTTGGTACCTGATGGTAAGCATCATAGGCCAAATGATAGCAGATGAGCACCAAGGGCTTATAACAGTGATCAGTCTCACACAGGAGCCGTTAGAGGAGAATGGAAGTGATAAACTTCCAAGTTTGCCATGGGATCCGGGAGTTCACTTGCTTAGCAAGATGTTTCACTACGTGATGACCCAGGTTATGCCAGAGAGCCACATATGCCACCATGGGTTGGCTTGGAGTGGGCCTGCAGGGATTTGTCTGATGGAGCGAGGCAGCTTTTCACTCTTGATCATCACGATCAGACATGGAGATGGTTCGACAGGTACTACTTCCACATAGATGTCTTTACAGATGCAGTTTTTGGACAGCAGGTCTAATTGTCACAGGTACTTCAGTTTGAGGATCCAGTAGTGGAGGATCCAGTATATAGATATAGATATGGAGCAGTCAGGCATGGTCAGAGTAGTACAGGGCCAGCATGGTGATCTTCGACAGAGGTTAACATGGGATCCAAGAATTGCAGGTTTGAGCATTTCTCTGACTGACAGGGGCGAGTGGACCTTTACAGGGGAAAGTTGTTTTGACTTTCCATTGAGCTTCAGTGTTGAGGGGAGCACATCACTTGAGGGTGTCTCACGGAGGTCTTGCAGTACCTCATTCTAGCATTAGCATGAGCAATTGATGGAGGCCGTGTTGATCTTGGTAGGGGCTTGGAGGATGGACTCATTCCGAGATGAGGCCATGTGTCATGTGCAGGAGATTCACAGGGTTGATATAGTTCAGAACTATGCTTCACAGGATACTACAGTGCACTTCTTGATATGGGATCCAGGCGGTGGAGTGTATGATACTTCATCTTTGGACGGGTTCTACTGTGTGGCCTACAGGTGGACATGGGATCCTGGTATTATACTTGGAGGGATTTGGTTATTGCTTGAGGACAAGCAATTTTCTAGTAGGGAGGACTGTAAGGCCCCTGCTTTGGGACATCATTACATTACAGAGGGTTATGATGACCAGAGTAGCCAAATGGAGGTTATAGCGAATACAAAGATTATTGAGAGGTATTTTGCAGTCCGGCTTGCATCGCTCATCCCATTTCATCATTATGATCCATTCTGCACAGGTTGGCTTTGGTTCCATTGCATTGCGACCATTTCCATGATTCTGAGTATTTTGAGCTACAAGTTAACTAAATTCACGGAAGAGGTCATTTTGGGCACAATACTTGGAGGAACCTCTCAGTGTAATAGCTCATTGGAATCGGGAGGAATAGGACTACAGGATAGGATGATGAGAAGTGACTTTCAGTGGCCAGGGAAGCCACTAGGAGAGATAAGGCGTTTTTCAGAGGTAAAAAGGTTAATTAATTAATTAAAGTGATTTAATTAATCAATTAATAATTAAAAAATAAAAGTCACTTTGGAGAGACAAGGGGATGCAGGAAGTATAAATAAGAGGCAAGGGCCTCTATTCATTAAATTCATGCATGATTATCATTTTGATATCTGGCTTCTAGCTAGAGAGCCGATACCTTGGGGGTTTTGAGGGTTTTGCCTTAACAAACCCTAGAGGACGATTCGGTGGTGAAAGATTCCACCTAGCTTGTCCCAAGCTTGGTATTGGGGATGAAATACTCTCCCACACCATTCTAGTTTAGATCTACTCAGTGCAGGAGGGTTCTACACCAACCACAGGCATAAGAAGAAAAGGAGGCCGCACCATTGGGGGGTTTCCAGCAAGGGGGGTGCACCATCTATTGAGAGGAGTTCGTTCCAGGTTATTGGCAGGGCTTCCGGACATTCTAGCACTTGGGTTATTATTGCAGGGTCTTGGCCATTAGATCTAGTGCATTCCGGTGGAGTTTTATGTGTCATTTGATTTATTGGATGCATGGGACGAATTGAAGGAGAGGAGCACACTTCAGAAAGTGATTTCAGCCATTTAGTAGATCAAATCTTCATCATTTCGCTTGGGACTTCACCAGGGAGGTAACCAAGCCCCGATCTATCATTCTAGTCGGTTTTTGGAGCATTTGGAGGTCTCTAGGAGGAAGGTCGAATTATCTAGGGTTTCAGGCATCCAGGGGGGCGCACCATTCCTTGGAGGGAGGCTAGATCCATGACTTTGTGAGGGGTCTTGGAGATTTGAGCACCTGGGATGTTCTTGCATTGACCCGATCTATTGTTTGGCATATTTACCAGAGGGTTTGGACATCTTTGGCAACAGGGCCGAATTATTGAGGAGCTTCATCATTCCTGCAGGGCATGGCATCATTCAAGTTAGGGGTTTGTCACTTCACACGGCCCAGATCTATTCTTGCATTGGTCTTCATTGAGTATTCAGCCTTTGGAGGCTTGTAGTCTTCTATTGGAGCATTTTGTAGCAGCTCGTATTATGTTTATGGGAGCCATTTGTTGAGCATTCCAGATTGGCCTCCTCATTGTAGCAGGTTCTTATTATTATGAATAAGGAGCAGATCTGAATCATTGTTGGGTTGTCTATTGCATTGTTGGTCTTGCATATGGTTGAGGTATGTGTCATTGCTTATCTTCTTATCTGTTGCTGCAAACACACACATAAATCATCAATATAACCCTAAGGCCGAAATCAAGAAGTCAACCTGCAAGTAAATCAGCAAAGTGTTTGACGAAATACCACAACCAGAAAGAGTTTAAAATGCACCAAAAACGTGATGTTCTGGCATCTTGGCTTGGGAACATTACATCAGTCGTACAAGTAGCTTGAGAGAAAGTTACAATGAAGAGTGTGTGGGTGATCCACAATGGGGATCTACCCTCTTATTTATACAAGACCTAACACAACAATAGGTGTATCTATTGGCACAATAAGGCCAACTTCTATAACTCAATGATATGATTAATCTTTACACAAATATTAATTATCTTTACATGGTGGGGCCGACTTGTACCCTTTACACAATTAGGTTACACAATAATTCTTACTCTTAGACAATATAGCAAGGAATCCACACATCCTCTAGTGCTCAGCCACTAGGGACACGTCCACCTGTGCTCAGCCACAGAGACGTCACTCTCAACAGATCAACTCAACTAAGTCCATAGGAATACCATCTGGAGAGCCATCTCAAGTCGACTCAACTAAGTCCATAGGAGTCTGACAGGAGACCATCTCAAGTCGTCTCAACTCAATCCAGAGGAGCACGACAAAAGACCAGACATCATCTCAACTCAGTCCAAAGTAGTATGACACACCCATCACATGGGCTCTCTCACAGATCGTCTCAACTCAGTCCAGAGGAGAACGACCTGGAGAATGTCTCATGAAGCTGCAATCAACAACACTCCCTCTCAGCTAGGGAGGCATTCTCTACCAGGCCAAGTCTCTCACGGAAGTACTCGAACTTCGTCCTGGCAAGCAGTTTGGTGAAGACATCTGCAACTTGCTCGTGTGTAGAAAGGTATTGGACATGTACTGCTTTCCTCTGCACCATATCTCTGATGTAATGGTATTTGATCTCAATGTGTTTTGATTTATCGTGAAACACAGGATTCTCTAAGAGCTTCACATAGCTCTGGTTATCGCAATGGATAACGGTGGAATCCATCTCATGACCAAATAAGTCTGCAAGGAGCTTGCGAAGCCACACTGTTTCGCGGACTGCCACATATAATGCAATGTACTCTGCTTCTGCAGTACTCAAAGCCACAGAACTCCATTTCCTGTTGCACCATGAAACCATGGCAGATCCCAAAGTAAAACAACAACCGGATGTGCTCTTTCGGTCCACTACACTCCCTGCCCAATCTGCATCGACATATCCCTGCAATCTCATGTCTACACCGAGGCATATCTCAAGCCATAACCAATTGTGCCTCATAGATATCTCAACACATGCTTTGTTGTTATCCAGTGTGTCTGTCTCGACTGACTCATAAACTGACTGAGTACACTCACTGCATAGCATATATCAAGTATGGTGTTAACAAGATACATCAATGATCCAATCAGTTGTCTGTAAAGATGTGGATCAAATTCGCCCGAATCAAAAGAAGCCTCGTTCATTTTCTTCAAATTCATCACCATCAGTGTAGGCATGGATCTGCAGTTTGTCATCCCAAATTTCTTCAATATCTCAACTGTGTATTTTCCTTAACTCGGAAAAATATCATCAATCCTCTGCCACACTTCTAGTCCCAAGAAGTAGTGCATCATACAAAGGTCCTTCATCTCGAATTTAGAAGCTAATGCATGCTTGCATTCAACAATAAGGATTTATGAACAGGTGAGGAATAAGTCATCAACATATAGGACCAAAATCAAACACTCGTCACCAACAATGTGATAGTATAGGTTGTGATCAGCAACACTCTTGTTGAAGCCCAAACTCATCAAGTATCCATCAATCTTCTCATACCACGCACGAGGTGTCTGCTTTAGTCCATACAGGGCTTTCTTCAATCTGCATACATGAGACTCCTTCTCATGTGTCACGAATCCATCCGGTTGCTCAATGTAAACTTCTTCCTCAATCTCACCATTGAGAAAGGATGTCTTTACATCCATCTGATGTAGTCTCCAACCCATGGATGTCTTCCTCAATCTCACCATTGAGAAAGGATGTCTTTACATCCATCTGATGTAGTCTCCAACCCATGGATGCAAATAGGGAAATAATCATACGAATGGAAGTGTATCGGGCAACAGGAGAAAAAGTCTCCTCATAATCTATTCCCTCCACCTGAGAGAATCCTCTAGCCGCAAATCTCGCTTTGTACTTATCGACACTTCCATCAGCTGCATGTTTGATCTTATAGATCCACTTGGAAGTCACTATCGACTTCCCTTCCGGTCTCAGAACAATATCCCACACATCATTCTTCATGATGGACTAATACTCTCCAGTCATGGCATCTTGCCAAACCTACTAACCTGCTACTTCTCTATGCCAAGAAGGCTCAGTATCAATGATCTAGCTCATGGTTGAAACGTAGCTCAAAAATCTATGTGGTCTCTTGCTCTCTCAAAATGTACCACGAGGAGTTACATGTCCCTCTGCCTCCTGTAGAGTCTGTCAATCCCATGCAGGCCTTTTCTGGCCTACTGCAATATCTCTGAGAACATCAACTGGATCAACTGGATCTATAACTATCTCCCTCTGAACTGCTTAAGAGGGAGAAGGTATTGTCTCTTCTTTCTTCTCACTATCAATCTCCATCTAAGATTCTCTAGATCTTCGGAAGGCTATCTCTTCCTCAAAAGTGACATCTCTGCTAACCTCGATCTGTCTCTGACCAGGGATGCATATCCGATATGCCTTCGAAGATTCACTATACCCTACAAATGTACCCTTTCTGCCTGAAGGGTCTAGCTTGGTCCTCTTTTCCTTAGGTACATGAAAGTATATTGGACACCCAAATATTCTTAGGTGTCCAACCTCAGGCTTCACTCTGGTGAAAGCTTCTTCGAGAGTCATATTCTTCAAGATCTTATGAGGACTCCTGTTCTGAACATATACTGTTGTCATGGATGCCTCTGCCCACATAATCATAGGTAGATTCTAATCATGTATCATTGCTTTGGTTGCCTCAACAATAGTTTTGTTCTTCCTTTCTGCAACCCCATTCTGCTGAGGGTTATAAGGAATAGTGTACTCCCTCTTGATCCCTGCCTCAATACAGAAATCATTGAAATCCCTGGAGGTGTACTCTCCTCCATTATCTGATCTTAGCACCTTGATCCACCTCCCGGTCAGGTTCTCAACCTAAGCTTTAAACTCTTGAAATCTCGCAAGGACTCCATCCTTGGTCTTCAAGAAGTAAATCCACAACTTCCGAGAGTGATCATCAATGAAGAGCACATAGTACAAATATCCGTTCAAGGAAGCAACAGTCATGGGTCCACAAACATCTATATGTATCAAGTCCAAGATCCGCTTGGATCTACTATAACTGCTCAAAAAGGACCCCTTAACATTCTTTCCAAGAGCACAACCTCTGCAAACGCCATCATGCTCGATATGTATCTCTGAAAGGCTTGTCACCATCTTCCCCAGAGCAGGAAGGGCTTTATAATGTAAATGAGCAAGTCTTCTATGCCATAGCTCATTGAAGCTGATAGTATCAGGTAACAGGGCCTAGACTGGTCGGACAATCAATCTATACAAACTGTTTTCTCGAACACCATTCACCTGGGCAGAATCCATGTGTGAGTTCTTGTGCCATGCAAGAAATTTTCCCTTCAGAGAAGGTAACCTTGTAGCCTTTATCGTCTAAGGCAGAAACAGAGACAAGGTTCCTCTTCATCTCAGGTACATATAGTACCTCACTTAATTAAAGTGGTATGTCAGAATCTAGTTGGAAAGTAGAAGTTCCAACCTCTTTCACAGTATATCTGGCATTATCACCAAGTACAACATGTAGACGAGACTCTTTCTCTACAAGGTCTATAAGATGTTCTCTATATCCAGTCATGTGCCTGGAAGCACCACTATCAATCAACCAAATATCACTATCTGTAGGAACCGTACCTGAGAGTGTTGATATGAAGAAGAATGTTTTTGTTGAAATATAACAAGAGATGTCCTCATTCATGTTTTTGTGTTTTGTCATGGGGAGGACATAAAGTCATAATTCCTAGATATGTTTTATTTGTAAAGTGACTTTTTAAATAAAGTGTTTTTATAAAGTGAATGTACTTTACAACTTAAAGTGATTTTAAGTTGTGGGACCCAAAAAGTATTTAATGAGCATTTATTACTTATTTTGTAATTAATGAGGAGCATTAAATATGAGCCCTCAGATTAGACTTATGATAGCCATTAGATTGAGTTGGTTATGTAAGTTAGGGTTTCTTGGGAAAAGAGAAGAGTACATATACATGCTTAGGGATGTGAGAAGAACACACGGAGAAGACGAGAGGAGTTGAGTTGAGAGATTGCTTGAGAGAGGAAAGTGAGTATCAAGAAGGGCACGATTCCCAAGAGAACTAGGGCACAAATCCCAAGGAGGCATTTTCTGTTTTGATTTGCTGCAGTGATATTTGTTAGGACAGGCCGTACTGTACGGATCCGTACAGGCCGTACAGCAGCATTCTTGAGGCATGAAAACCGAGGCAAGCTTGGGCACGATTTTCGAGCCATACCTTGAAGAATTTTTTGAAGGAGGATGATCGTACAGAAGGCAAGGTACAGCTGCCTGTTGTGGCACGAATTTCAAGGTGCCAACTTTCAGCAAATCTGTACAATTGTACGGACTGTGGCACGGTTTTCAAGACAGATTTGTGTGGGATTGTTTTTTGTGCTGTAAGAGGAATTTTTCTTGGCTGAAAAGTGTTATTGATGTTGTTCTAAACTTTCCTGAAGCAAAATAATAATATCTCTCTCTCTCGTTGGGTTTCCCCACATTGGGGTTTTCCCTGGCATTTGCCTAAATTTCTGTGAGTTATGGGTTGTTGTCCACTGTGTATTTCCACTGCATATTTTGCTTAACAACATGTATTTCTGCTTATAGAAATTTCTGAATGTGGGTATGCATTTCTGAAATTTATGAAGACAGTTATCTCTAGGTTGCTAAGTGTTTGACGAAATGTGTGAATGAAATATTTATAATTTTGTCATTAAAAATCTACAGTTTCATCTTTTATGGCTTCATCTCTCTGATGTGGTTCTGGATCAACATCTGCAGTGGATGCATGTTGTGTTCCTTTCTTCCTGGTAGGACAATTTCTCGCAATATGTCCATACTTGTCACATCTGAAACATTGAATACTTGAAATGTCTTTCTATGGTCATGATCTGGAGCTGTTGAAGTTTTCTTGTCCTTGAATGCTTTGCCAAGACTTCTATTTCTTCTTCCTCTCTTTGCATGAGAGCCAAGGGATTGATTGTCATCATGATGTGAGTCTTGTACTCCTTTGGATATAAGTCTGCTTTCCTCCTGAGTGCGGTCTGTCCATAGACGATCAAACTCTGGTAGATCTTCTCTTCAACTGATACTTTGAAGAAATGGTTCCCAATGTCTTGGAAGAGCATTGAGAGTAATCATGACAAGTTCTTTGTTTGTTGTTGTTTCTCCAATGGCACCTAGCTGATCTTTGATCCCTGAAATCTTCATGAAGAAGGTAGCAATGGTGTTATCTTTCGTCATCTTGATTTTTTGAAGTTGGTGTTTCAAAGTGAGAGCCATGTTTGTGTTGTTGCTCTCAAACATCTTCTTTAATGCATCATACATTTCATAAGTTGTCTTCAGGGTAGAGATGCGAGGTAGTAGATGATCTCTCACTGAATAAATGATTATCTTCCTTGCCTTGACATTGTCTGCCTTCTAATTAGCCTTCTCTTCCTTGTCTGCCTTCTACCAAACTCAATAGGTCATCCTCTTCTAGAGTGATTTGTAGTCTTGATTTCTAGGCGCTGAAGTTGCTTGATCCATCAAGCTCATCTTCCACCAAAGTTTTGTTCCTCATGGCTTGCAAATTCTTCACAAACCCTAACTACTAGGGTAGGAAACCTAACGACTGGGCTAGGCTAGAAACCCTAGGTTTCATTGGACTTATGACTGCCAAAAGAACCTCAACAAGTTTGCAAGAATACCCCAACAAGCTGCAGAAACCCTAGAACCAAAATTCTGCAGAAACCCTAGGGCAAAAAATAAAAATTTCTCTGATTTGCAATCTGAGAGTTGCAGGAGGTGCGCTGAAGGAGGTCGTACTTGCCTATGCAAAAATTAGGCCCAACATTCAAGTGGAAGGTGTTGAAACTAGCTTGACAATGAATGGGGTCGTTTTTGCAGTTGCAGCAAGAAGGTGACGGTTGGCTCTTCAATGGCTTGTGCAATGGCTCTTCAGGAACTCTGCTCTGATACCATGTTGAATTTTAATGATGAGCTCAAGCACATGTAGTTTATTTCAATTTAGCATGAACTTGAACCATAAACAATGCAGTAATACAATATACAATAACTGCAATAACCAAGATCACAAGAAGAATAACCATGCACAAGAACACAAGAAATTATCCTGGGAAAACCCTTCTCAATCAAGGGAAAAACCCAACAATACTTTGCTATAGAGTCAAGAGAAGATCCCCCACACCATAAACCCTAGAGCACACAAGAAGGTGCTTCTATGACCTAGAAAACTTGCGCATAAGATGAGTGCGCACTTCAGTCGTACAAGTAGCTTGAGAGAAAGTTACAATAAAGAGTGTGTGAGTGATCCACAATGGGCACCTACCCTCTTATTTATACAAGACCTAACACAACAATAGGTGTGTCTATTGGCACAATAGGGCCGACTTCTATAACTCAATGATATAATTAATCTTTACACAAATATTAATTATCTTTACATGGTGGGGCCGACTTGTACCCTTCAAAATACAAAATTAGGGTTACACAATAAATCTTACTCTAGACAATATAGCAAGGATCTCTCACATCCTCTAGTGCTCAGCCACTAGGGACACGTCCACCTGTGCTCAGCCACATGGACGTCACTCTCAATAGATCAACTCAACTAAGTCCATAGGATTACCATCTGGTGAACCATCTCAAGTCGACTCAACTAAGTCCATAGGATTCTGACATGAGACCATCTCAAGTCGTCTCAACTCAGTCCAGAGGAGCACGACAAGAGACCACACATCATCTCAACTCAGTCCAGAGGAGTATGACACACCCATCACATGGGCTCTCTCACAAATCGTCTCAACTCAGTCCAGAGGAGAACGACCTGGAGAATGTCTCATGAAGTTGCAATCAACAAGAAGTTATGTATAAGTTAGCTAAGTCTCATCAGTAGCTATTACCCATTCTATTGTATCTTGAATGCTTCACTCATCCCACTATTTGCAACATCAAACTTGGGTGGCCATTACTTCAATTTTATTTTTTTTGTTGGATTGGCACAAGTAGCCATACTCTCTGTTGATGATAATGGGAATATTCCTTGGTTGTAAAACTAAGGAGTAATAATACTTTGGATTTTGAGTTGTTGAGATCCTATCCAAATTATTCTTTGCAAGTGTCTCCTCCTTTGCAACGTTGGGGTTTTGAGGTTGGCAATAGA
>ML841913.1:44599-62763 GCA_009831015.1 Picea engelmannii
TTTAATTTGCGTCCGCGGCCTTCTTGACAGTTTTGACCGGTTTTGACCGGTTCCGTACGGAACCGGTCAGAAACGGTTCTCTTCACCGGTTTGAACCGGAAATGCACTGAAACCGGTCGGACCGGCCGGTTTTGCCGGTTCCGGTCCGATTCTGGCAACACTGGTTTACATCGAGCAGCCGGATGGATTCGTGATATATGAACATAAATCTCATTTGTGCAGGTTGAAGAAAGCCCTATATGGACTAAAGCAGGCACCTCGTGCTTGGTACGAGAAGATGGATGGATTCCTGATGAGTTTGGGCTTCAACAAAAGTGTTGCTGATCCAAACCTATATTATCACATTGTTGGTGACGAGTGCCTGATCTTGGTCCTTTACGTTGATGACTTATTTCTCACCGGTTTAGAAAGACTTATTGTCGACTGCAAGCGAGCATTGACTTCTGAATTCGAGATGAAGGATCTTGGTATGATGCACTACTTCTTGGGACTAGAAGTATGGCAGAGGACTGATGAGATTTTTCTAAGTCAAGGAAAATATACAGTGGAGATATTGAAGAAATTCGGTATGATAGACTGCAAATCCATGCCTACATCGATGGTGATGGATCTAAAGAAAATGAAAGAGGCTTCTATTGATTCAGGCGAGATTGATCCTCATCTATATCGACAACTGATTGGATCATTGATGTATCTGGTTAACACCAGACCTGATATATGCTAATATTGAAGAAATTCGGTATGATAGGCTGCAAATCCATGCCTACACCGATGGTGATGGATCTGAAGAAAATGAAAGAGGCTTCTACTGATTCAGGTGAGATCGATCCTCATCTATACCGACAACTGATTGGATCATTGATGTATCTGGTTAACACCAGACCTGATATATGCTATGTAGTGAATGTGCTTAGTCAGTTCATGAGTTAGCCGAGACAGACTCATTGGATAGCAGCGAAGCATGTATTGAGATATCTACGAGGCACAATTGGATATGGCCTGAGATATGCCTCCAGTGTAGACATGAGATTGCAGGGATATGTCGATGTAGATTGGGCAGGGAGCGCAATAGACCAGAAGAGCACATCTGGTTGTTGTTTTACCTTAGGGTCTTCCATGGTTTCCTGGTGCAGCAGGAAACAGAGCTCTGTGGCTTTGAGTACTGCAGAAGTAGAGTATATAGCGTTGAGTGTGGCAGTCCGCGAATCAGTGTGGCTTCACAAGCTCCTTACAGATTTATTTGATCATGAGATGGATTCTACCATTATTCATTGTGATAACCTGAGCCGTGTGAAGCTCTCTGAGAATCTTGTGTTTCACGATAAATCAAAACACATTGAGATCAAATACCATTATATTAGAGACATGGTGCAGAGGAAAGAAGTACACGTGCATCACCTTCCTACACATGAGCAGATTGCAGATATCTTCACCAAACCGCTTGTCAGGACGGAGTTCGAGTACTTCCGTGAGAGACTTGGCCTGGTGGAGAATGCTTCCCTAGTTGAGAGGGAGTGTTGATGATTGTAGCGTCGTGTGACATTCTCCATGATACGTTCTCCTCTGTGACTGAGTTGAGTCGACTTGTTTGAGAGCCCAGTGTTGGGTGTGCCCATGTGATGGGGTGTATCGTTCTCCTCTGGACTTAGTTGAGTCGTGCCCCAGTGTTGGCTGTGCCCATGTGATGGGTGTATCGTTCTCCTTTGTGTGAGAGTTGAGTCGACGTGGTCTCCTGCCTTTGTACTCCTGTGGACTCAGTTGAGTCAAGCTTGAGATGGTACTCCAGATGATTCTCTTGTGGACTCAGTTGAGATAGAGATCTGTTGAGTATGATGTCCATGTGGCTGAGCACAGGTGGACGTGTCCCTAATGGGTGAGCACTAGTGGACGTGTGGATCCCTTGCTATATTGTCTAAGTGTAATATTTACTTGTAACCCTAATTATGATGTAAAGGGAACAAGTCGACCCCACCATATGTGAAAGATAATTAATGTTTATTCTAATGATTAATTATATTACTAAGTTACTGAGATCGGCCCTATTTTGCCAATAGACACACCTATTGCTGTGTTTGGTCTAGTATAAATAGAAGTGATTTCCCCATTGAGGAAACACACACTCACACATGTAAACTCGGGATTTCAGCAAGTGTAAGTAAGGCTGAAGTGCGCACCTCTCTTGGGTGCCAGTTTCAAGGTTGTAGAAGAACCCTCTTGTGTGCATTAGGGTTTATGGTTGGGGGATCTTCTCTTGAGAATATAACAAAGGATTGCTGGGTTTTCTTCCCTTGAGTAGAAGGGTTTCCCAGGATATTTCTTGTGTTCTTGTGCATGGTAATTCTTCTTGTGATCTTGGTTATTGCAACACTTGTGTATGGTGTAGCTGCATTTGTTTATGGTTCAAGTACATGCTAAATGAAATAAACCTCATGCTTGAGCCTAGCATAGTGAAAATTCAACACTCAAGGCACTAAAATTGAGACACAAATTAATTGGCACTGTTATCGCACAGTTTGTAGTTAGGGTAAAAGGCAAATGAAAAGATGTCAAACTGGCATAACTTGAACCAATCCCACCACTGCCACCTCAATGGGAAAGTTCTTTCTGTTTAGGGAGGTAAGGTCCAGGGGAGACGTCCCCAGTGACCTGGGGTTTTGAGAAGGCAAAGGTTTAGCAGGGCTAAGTGATAATTTCCCCTCACAAGTCACCACCGAGCAGAAAGTTCGGCTTATAGCCAATAAAGATGAAAGATAAGCGGAAGCAGTAACCAATAAGAGTACTTGCCTGAGACAAAGCAACAATGAAACCACATGCGCAAGCTTGCTTGCTGGTTAGTACTTCATATAATCAATGACTTGCTGATAATAAGCAATTGATCAACAATATTATTGTTTGAAGCAAATCAAAGTTGTACAATGGCAATGGTTTATATATATATATATATATCACTTCACGATAAATGCTAATGAAGCTTCACAATAAACAATGGCAATTTATCATCAATGTAACAATGCTTGAAACAACGCTTTAGCTAGTCATTCAATTACTTTAAAGACAATCAGATGCTGCAATGAATATGTTTATAGCACAAGTAGAAGGTAGCAGCAATAGGGTTAGAAGATTAGTTTAAGCTAGGGTTAGAAAGGTTAGTAATTGCTCAAAGAGTTTGCCTGTTTGAAGTTGTGATCAAGCCACTCAAGAAATAAGGTCTTAGACCAGTGCGCTACTAGGGCATATGGAGTCAAAAGAGGCCACAAGGTTGACGGACTGAAATGATAATGAAGAACCAAAGACAAGAGGGTTAAGTGTTGAGGTGTTGCTAAAGCAAGGCCTCAACAACGAAACCCTAGGGGAGAGAGGCTCACTAAGGTGTAGTAACCCTAGGCCTTAGTGCTCTCTCCTCCGTCTTTAGCTCAATGGCAATAATAAAACGACTAGCTTGAATAATGATTGATAAAGTCTAAGACAAGAGAGTTTGCAAGTGATGTGTTCCTAAAGCAAGGCTTCACTAGACAAACCCTAGGGAAAAACGACTCACCAGGTGTAAAAACCCTAGGCCTTGGTGCGTTTTTCTCCCTCTTAGCTCAACAACAATGATAAAAACGACTAGGCTAGAAGGAAAGGATAGAGTGTTGCTATGGCAAGGCTCTATCTCACTTCAACAAATCAAATGGCTCAAAATATTAGTGGGGACATGAGACAAGGACATTAACTAGTGCTTGTCACCTAGGGTTTGATTCAACAAATGCCAATAAAAGTCTTCTTTCAACAAGTGCGCCTCACTATTTCAGCCAAAACCCTAAGATAGGGCGCAAATTTCAAACCTCACTAATGTGTGAGTGAAAGATGATGAAAATATGAAGGTAAAAATCCTCAATATATAACATATCAATGACTTTTATTAAAAATTAGGTCATCAAAAGGTCGACAAGGCCCAAATACCAAAATCGTACTATTTTACATTAAATGTCATAAACTAAAACCCTAATCAAGCTAAGACAAGACGTCATGCCCCTTCTAGGGTGACGTTAGCCTTTTCTAGGGCAAATGCAGCATCCTGGAGCAAAACGTTAGCCCTCCTTGGGCTTCTCCAACCTGCCACATGTGCCAAACTGCCCCGTCTGTCTGCCAAAACGTCCATGAAGCAAGGATGACGTCATGAACCTCCTGGGTGACGTCCTAGGCCTTCCAAGGCCAATGTTCCGGTGAAGGGGGCACAACCCCCCTAGGTACAGTTCTGCTCAGCTGCCTCTGGTGGATTCTTTTGCTCTTCCCTGGTACAAACGCTCTGCCTTGTCTCTCCCCCCTGCCGAGGTCTCAACATCCATTGGGTGGGCTCTTCATCCCCATGGAGGTCCGAACTAATCATCTCCCCATGTGTACCTGTTCGTCGGGCACGATCCTGCACATCAACAGATACGCGCTCCATGGGCTCATAAGTCACAGGGATCATAGCAATGTCAATCACATCTAATCATCAATATTATTAAACATGTGCATAAAACCCCTTTACCCCAGTCTAGTGCTCAAAGACATTATACAAGTCTGCAGTGCAAGTTTGGAGGAAGTGACAAGACGTCCTATTGGGCTAGTGTCTATTGGAAGAGGGATGTTTCTGGAAAGGATTAAATACAAGTCATGTAAGTGGGTGAGGTGGATGGGGATGCCTGGGCAAAAGGTGTAGTGATAGCAGGGATGGCTTACCGGTGGGTGCCTCTATGGAGGGTGAGCTGCACCTGTCATGGATGCAAATTTTTCCAAGCCCATTCATGCCTTCTATCTTCATTCGTTTTCTTCCAAGATGCTAGTCAAAGGACACTGCCCTGGCTTGGTGACCAGTGGTGGCAATGTTAGCCACAAGCATTTCACGGAAATGAGAAGGGTGGCTCGTGATGAGACCCCCTTTCTCTTGGCTATGCCACCAAGAGCCACTACCCTGGCGTGGTGACCAGATGCCGGTAGTGTCATACCGCTAGATGCTCATGGACCTAATAGGCTGGCTCGTGATGAGAGCCCCTATCCTCTAACCAGGTCTTGTCTTATTGTTTTTTATCTTTTTATTGCTTTTTTCTTTCAAGAAGCTAGTCAAGGGACATTGCCTTGGGGTGGTGACCAGTGGTGGCAATGTTACCCACAAGCGCTTTCACGGAAATGAGAAGGTTGGCTCGTGATGAGACCCCCTTTCTCTTGGCCATGCCACCAAGAGCCACTACCCTGGCGTGGTGACCCGATGCTAGTAGTGTCACACTGTTAAGTACCCATGGACCTAATAGGCTGGCTCGTCTTGTTTTATTATTTTTACGGGTCCCTCTGTTTCTTGCTGATAAGCTTTTTATTGCTTTCTCGGGGATCCCTGGGCGAAGCATCTCGAGGTTTCATTCTTAGGCTTTTATTGTCAGCTGCTTTTACCCCCCATGCCCTTTTTGCCCATTCTTCCCACAAGGTAAGGTACAACCCCTAAATGATTGGCCAACCCTATGCCCAGACCAGTGTAATGGGATGGGTGAGCGGGAAATAAGATGGAAAGTGGTATGTATGATGGGAACGAACAATGGATCTTCAGAAATCTCCCCAGTGGCAACTCAAAACCTATGGACACAAGCTTGCTAGGGCATCCTGTCATTCCCCCCAGACATGGTCAAGTGGACAAGCATAAGATCCAAGCACCCATTAGAAACAAATGAATCAAATGCACATATTCAAAGGTTTTGAGGATTAGAGTGACACATACCATGATACCCGGACTCATTACCTTATGGAGCAAGAACCATCTCAGATACAGGACCAAGCCGAAGGTGATGGATGATGCTGCTGCTGCTGACAAAGTGAAAGGCGCTGATAGGGGGAAAAGATGGGCCCTCCAGGGCCATTCTCAAGTCGAGCTGGCTCTCGGTACTCCATGTCTAGGACCCGTGGGCCTCGAGACATAATCTCCTCGTTATCCCTAAAAGTGGGGGATAACAGGCACAATCATGGTTATGACACTAAAAAATAATGTATTTCCACTAAAAACATAAATAGGTCTCTGAATGGACATGTATCTGTATCATGTTGATCAATGATTTACACCATGTTAGTGTTACCCACCATTTTGTTGGGTAATCATAGGGGTTCCTTGGTGTTGTTTTGAAGATACAAGAAGGTTATTGACGCTAATGGCAATAGGATTACAAATTCGAAGACGAATTTTGTGAGGCTTGTGAATTTGCTTGATCAATATAAATAGGAGAATTCAGAACTCTATCAACAGTGCCAAAGTAAACCATGCAGATATTTTGAGATGAACTTTTTGGTTAGTGGGTTGTGTCATTTGCTGAGTAATTGCTACACAACTATGAGGATCACTTGCAATAGGTATCCGGTTTTCACATCAGCTCTGAGTACTTCTGTTTTGGTGGTTGTAGTCTAGGAATCACCTACCAGCATGCAAGATCTGGTAACTTTGGTTTACAGGCAATACATGGCAGTATTCTTACTTCTATTCCAGATCCTTGTGCAAGACTGAAACTCCAGAATTTGTCAGGGTGGTTCCAGATTAGAAGAAAAGTAGGTGAAGGTACGGTCTTTGCTTGCATTGATGAAGAGGGAAAACACTAATGTTTGATTCCAAGAAATATTAAACAGGTGTAGCAGCAAGCATCCAAAACATGTTATGAAGATAGCTGGGTATTTTGGAACACCGTTCAGGTTGTCAAAACTTAGAGAAGTAAGGGGCAAAGTTGGTTACTCCATGTCTGTAAATAGGTGGTTTGTTGCACACCTTTCCCTAACAGCAGATTATGATCTGTTTCATACCTCTAGAAGAAGCGCCCTACTTTTAATTGAATTATTGATGTGAAGGGGGTATTATTTATATGCATGCTCAGTGCCTGTAGGAGGTTAGGGATGACTTGCATGTGTTTTAAAATAAAAAATGTTTTGATTTTAAAGCTGAGTCGACCTACTGGTGTGGACAGTACGGTGTTATACMATCTAATGCTGGGCTGACCTRTATCCATAACCCGCAAATGATAYAATYTGATGGCCAACCTCATGGATTTTTTTTGTCTTTTGGTTGGAGAGCCGACCTTTGCACCTTTATGGCTAAAATTTGTTTGAAGGGCTGCCCCTTTTGATGGAGTTTTCACACTGATTGGAAGCCCCATTCACCCACTTGGAGACTTGGGGTTCTGCTTGCATAATTTAAGGAAAATCCATATCCCTTGGAGAGGCTTGTGTGCCCACTTTAGAATTCATGGCGGGTTGGAAGACGAATTGGAGAGGTCATTGTACATTGAAGGGCCTTTGGAGGTTGGATGCTGCGAGCGAAAGCCCACATTTGATGAAGATATCCCTCTTTGGGGGAATTTTGTTGTAGAATTGTACATGTTGGCTTGAAAAGCCCCTATTTGTATATTTTTAGGATTATTTAATCAAGTGAAGAGGGAATCTACCCCTTCCATAGGTAAGGTTAGGGGCTTTCACTTAAGAAATTAATATTTTATTGTAAGAGGAAGTTGAGCCTTTCCCTTATAAAATAAAGAGGCATTTCCTTTCATTTGATCATCACAACTTAAAGGAGAAATCCCTTAAGAGGTCTGAAATTTCTGAAATTTTCTTGGAACATTTTGGTCTTGGATTGGCATTTTGCATGGAGGAATAAGGAATTCTGTTAATGGATGATTTTGGGGATGTTTTTCTTGTTTTGATGGATGATCTAAGATGCTAGGGTTTCTTCATGCATAGCGAATTGGTATAGTAAATTTTCTATTTCAAGTTTAAGTGTTGGTTCATTGTAGATCTTGGTGATGCTTTATTAGATGGTTGATAGTTGCATGTTATCTAGTGTCCTTGGCTCGTTTTGCTGGAAACCCTAAGTAAGGGTTAAGATTGTTTATCCCCTTACTTTACTTCATTCATCTTAAAATTTGTTGAAGCATTTAAGACACGGCCTAGGGGTTAAGAGGGTTTATCCCCCTAGACCTTATCTTTGGCTAGTTTGAATTCTAGGTCTTAAGAGGGTTTATCCCCATAGGGTTCAGGCTAGTTTCCTTTTGATCTTGTGCTAGAAATCAAATAAATAAAACATAGGACAACATTAGGGATTGTGAGGGTACATCCCCCTAACTTGTCTTCTTAAAGGATCATACCTAGGGGTTGTGAGGGTACATCGCCCTAGGGTCAATCCTTAAGTTTTCTTTGCTCTTTATCCTCCGTTAAAGCTGCCATTACATTGACTCCATTGCCTAATGAAAAAGACAACGATCCCCAGTCCTCTGGTCATTTTCATACTCTTAAGCTACCCCGAACCATTTTTCTTTGACTTCACTCTACACATCACCTTGAGCTCCCTTGCCCTAAGTCCTAGCAATCTTAATCGAGCGAAACCCCCTTGAGCCAGAGGAGAGCCAACCTAAAGTGAAAGAGGGTCGGTGAGGTGACAGTGGCCTTCCCTCTCAATGACACAGGATTTCACTTGAGCTTTCAGACTTTAGATCAATAAGTGCAAGTTTGTGTGATAACATTTTGGCGTCGTTGTATGGGGGAGAAAGTCCATTTCTTAGAAGACGACATTGGAGGAGTTTTCAAATTTGAAGATATTTTCCTGGAGATGCCATTGGAAGAACGAAGGCCTTGTTTTGTATAGATCTTGAAGACTTTGTCCTTGTAAAGTGGGACAAGCATCAATGTGAAGGCATCTACAACTCATATTGGCACTAAGTTGCACGAAACGGGGAAACGTTTCTAAGTTTTCGAAACTGGGACGGTACGAAACATGCCCTCAAAAAATGGAAACGTTGTATATAAAAAAATTAAAATATATATATATATATATATATATATATAGTTTTTTTAAAAATAAAACATTATATTGCAAGAAAAACATAATATGATACACATAAATGACATTTTAGAAGGAAAACCATGTCCATATTAACTCTCGTAGATGATCAATATCATTCATTACATGATGCAAGTAGCAAAATCCAAAATTAGCCTTTATAGATGAGGCTTTACATCCAAAATCAGCCTTTATAAATGAGGTTGTATGTGCTGAAAATGAAAAAACACATGAGCTAAAGGCAACTACAATTACATATCCTAATACATATCATACCGATCCTCATCCTCATCATCAAAAATAGAACAAGATGCATGTTCAACAAAACTAGAGCCTTGATGGGAAGAAGAGGAAATTTCAATTCCACTTCCACTTGCATCATCAACAATATCAAGAGCAGCAAGAGAGAGCTCTAAGTCTGGCTTTTCTGCATCCACATCCCACTCTTTATGAGGGCCACTTGTATATTCTTCATCCTTGCGAGACACAAGGCGGAGATTTGAATGCACATATACAAGATCCCTAGCCTTCTGCGATCCCAACTTGTTGCGCTTCACAGAATGAATGAAACCATAGGTGCTCCAATTCCTTTCTGTTGATAAAGAGCTTGCCACTTATGATAGAATACGACTGGCAAGGCTTTGCAAATATACACCATTCTCCCCATGACAAGTCCACCATTTAATCGGGTTCATGGTGCTTCTCTCCTCCAAAGCTGAGATGTCTGCAAAATCCTCTAATCCAGTAGCAAAATAGGCAAATTCCTCCCTCACCTCTGTTTGTTGAGAAGATGGAAACAACCTCTGGAAGGCTTTTTTCACTCTTGTGGCCACCTCCTTGTCCTTATGTGGGGCCTTCCTCTTCCCATTGCTTTGAGCAATGAACTCCTCATCATACAATTTGGGATTTAGAGCATGTGCCAAAGTGTGCAATGGAGTGTTAAATCCATTCCACCTAGTAACAATGATGGACCTCACATGCTCAACAAAATCAACCTCAACAAAAAACAGAGTTGGAGCCTCCTGTGTAATAATTTCCACGGTTTTCTCAACTATTGTATCCATGCCATCATAAATCTCTCCCACGAAAGGTTTGTCTGTGTTTGCATCTTGGAGAAGCTCAAATGTAGGTAATGTAAACTTGAGCAAGAATTCTACCTTGCTCCACCAATCCTCATCAATCAACACCCTTGACACCATACTTCCACTCTCTGAATCTTCTTGTCTCCACTCAGCCCAAGTCACACCCACCACCATACTCATCAATGTACTTTTGACCTCAACAAGGCGGCGGAACATGATGAAGTTTGAGGCATATCCTGTCTCAACAACTTTGAGCAACTCCAATTTGGAGTATTCTCGATACATTGCTTGAGACCGGTGGTGGTTGGTGATGGATTTAATTATCTCCCTAGCTTGCCCAGTGACCTCCTTAATCCATTCAGTTTTTGCCTCAATCTCTTCTATAATGAGATTTAAATTATGGACAATACAAGGAGTTCAAAAAAGACGATGATATCTACTCCCAACAATCAAGCCTACAACTTTGCAAACGAGAGCATTATCTGTGATAACTTGCACCACATTTGTTGGCCCTACTTGTTCAATAGCAGAAATTAAAATATCACTAATGAATTTGCTATCTTTTACCTCGCCAGAACAATCTTCTGCTCTTAACAACATCGCTCTTGTTGGTGATGATGCAATAACATTGACCAAGGGCCTCCGCTTTGTATTAGTCCATCCATTAGAGATAATGGAAACCCCTGTGTTGGTCTATGAGCTACGAACTGGTTTGAGAATATCATGAATCAATGCCCTCTCTTTCTGGAGCAACACTGTTTTGATTTTTTCATAGTTTGGCCCCTTAAAGCCTTGAGGAGCCTCGTTAATTGCCTTCACCATATCCTTCCAATAGGGGGACCGAACCACATTAAATAGGATGCCACATGCAAGTATGGCCCTTGCCGCTCTTGACTCTGTTTCTTCTCTCTTTTGATTGTTGAACATCTTTATCAATCTGTTGTCTGTAGCTGCACCTAGTCCTCTAGGGCCTTTGGATATCTCGTTTTCTACCTCTAGCGCCCTCCTCTTCCTTGCTTCATGAACAATCCTTGGCTCATTCCTAACACCCAAGGAAGGAGGATGCTTGCTAGTGCCATGCATAACAATCTTGGCTCTATTATCCTTAATTTTTTGAGCATCATCATGCTCTTTCTGAAATTTATCCCTCACCTGCAGATCAAGAGTATGTGGACAACCTTCATTACCCTTCCCTTCATGCAAAATGTGATCCTTGACTTTTGTGTAAGAGCCCTTGAAGGTCTTATCCTTCTTGCATAAATTGCACTTCCCTTCCCATGAACCTCCACCAGCACCCATAGCCTTGACCTTGGTAACATGCCTCCAAAGAGGATAGTATTCTTGCTGCCTTCTTCAGCCGCTCTAGGAGTAGATGAAACATCACTTTGAGAAGCTATGAATGCTGCAAAAACAAGAAGAAAATTTGTTCACCAAACAAAACAAAAATTTGCTAATGCTCACCAAGAGAACAAAGAAATCTGCTAAGCAAACATAAAATAAATCTGCTCACCAAATAGAAAAGAAATCTGCTCACGAAAACCACACACAATCTCCTTTCTGCTGTTGTAGGAAGCTCCTCTTGCTAATGAAAGTATGAGGAATGAGTGAAGCAAGTGGTTTCTTATAGCAAAGTAAGGAGATTTAGGGTTTCTATTAGTTTCTAGAAATTTCTTTTTGAAATGAAAAAAAACGGAAGAAAATTAATTTTATTCTCATTGGAGAATATAGAAAAGGCAAAAAAAAAGATAACTGACTGTTTGGGGGCCCCACGAGCCCCTATTTTTTTTTATTTCGCCTCTAGGAAGCTTTAAATCGCCTGAAATGCCGGCTGTATCGTATGACGTTTCCAAATCGGGAAACGTCGTACGGTACGGCCGACGGTGTTTCCCGGCCGTACTGTACCCGTATCGACATTTGTGTTCATTTCAGTGGGGGAAACAGGGGGGGTTAGCATTTTCTGTATCTTAGTATTGGCGACTCCATTGTGATAAGGTACGCAGATTTCATTTCTTGTTGAACTTTCATGTTAAATTTTGCACATGATGAAGGATGGCTTCTTGGGAGTTACATGAAACATATCTTGCTCTCGATAATAAGGACATTCTAGGATACCCAAACAAGCCTCCTCTGACATATGACCAGAATCTTCCAAGATTCAATGATGATCCTTGTTGTGTTGTTCCACATACCTTGTCACTTGTGAGGTATGCGTCTACATTTGAAGGAAGACATGGAGATCCCCTGATAAGGACGTTTTTACTCTTACTAGGACAGAGGCAAAAGCATTGGGTCAAGCGCTCTTGCAGTCGAAAAAGTATTTCTTCTCTCAAATCATTTGTGGAATAATTTCTCAAATGTCGGGGTGCAAAATTTTAGAGTTTTGAAGACACACATCAAGAGATGTTGGTAGCCCTACAAGAGGAGGGCCTTCTTGACCTGTTTGAACGTTGTGAAAGCATTCATGGAGAAGAAGCTTTTGCTGTTCCAAACGAAGATGAAGAGTAGATTTATGAAGGATTTCATAATAGCATTGCATGAAGTTTTGGCCGTGATGAAGGAATAGTCATGAAGAAGTCGTGTAAGGAGCTTGTAATTTTTCTCTACCTCAGGACGAGCTCTGTCACTGTCAAAGAGATGGATTCAATGAAAATTCAATTGGCTGCAATGGTAGTGAGACTTCCTCCATTGATGAAGACTCCAAGGTTTTTTATGTTGATTGTGATGAATCTGCAGCTCCAAATGCTAGCACTGAAGAAAGTAGGTCAAAATTTGGCGGAGGCAGGGAAAGGATAGCTCTACACACATCAAGACCTGTTGGTTGCCCTACAAGAGGAGGTCCTTCTTGGCCTGTTTGAAGGTTGTGAAAGCATTCGTGGAGAAGAAGCTTTTTCTGTTCCAAACGAAGACGAAGAGTAGATTTATGAAGGCTTTCATAATAGCATTGCACGAAGTTTTGGTCGTGATGAAGGAATAATCATGAAGAAGTCGTGTGAGGAGCTTGTAATTTTTCTCTACCTCACGACGAGCTCTGTCACTGTCAAAGAGATGGATTCAATGAAAATTCTATTGGCTGCAATGTTAGTTAGACTTCCTCCATTGATGAAGACTCCAAGGTTTTTTATGATGATTGTGATGAATCTGCTGCTCCAAATGCTAGCACTGAAGAAAGTAGGTCAAAATTTGGCGGAGGCAGGGAAAGGATAGCTAAGGTTGACTGCACTGATATTTCAAATCAACAAGAAGACTTTGAAGCTGGTTAAGGAGGCATCCCGAATCAGAGCCTTGATGAAGTGTCTGCTGGAAAGTTTGACTCCATAACAGAATCAGATTCTATAGGTTTGGTACTATTTGAGGGTGAAGATCTTGCTGCTTAGGAAGCTCTACAGGTTATGAATGCAGGTGGCAGTTTTGTGGTTGATAATGAACATAATAACTGTGATGTTGGTGAATCTGCAATGCAGATTGAGACACACAAAAGATTCTGATGATCATAAGCATGAGAACCTAGGTGCAGGAAACAAACATGAGGTTTTGGGTGGATGTGGTTCTCTCCATCATGGACAATAATGAAAACTGCGCATTGAATGCTGCAACTGTTGATCAAGCTGGCTGTACTAACTTAATACATTTCGAAAATATCCTAGATGAAGAAGAAATGGATAGTTCTGCATCCTCTATGTGGACAGAATATGAGCATGATAAAGTTATGGGTTCTTATGATGATGTAAACAACAGATCAGGTTTGCACCATGCACCTAGGCAAGACAATGACCAGGAAATGAAACGCTCTGAAGAATGCTCTAATCTGTACTTGGAAATTAGACAGTGTAATGATGAAGTTTTCACACCACTCTTTCAAGCTTTTGATGATGAACCCTGTGAGGGTTATGAGGAGTAGGATACAGTTTTTGAAACTCCAGATGCTATTGATTACAGTGCTGGTTTCTCTAAGGATGAAAACCCAATCATCGTGGCTATTGCTGAATAGATTCCAGAGGTGAAATAAACATACTTTCACTGGCCTCTTTTTGCAGATATCCACCATGATGAAATCGTTGATTGTCTTTCAACGTATAATCTTTTGACCAACTTGTTCCACGAGCCTGGTGAGGTAGAGGGGTATCTCATGTTTGATCTAGTCAACTACCTGTAGAACAGAGAGAGTGATGAAGCTTGCCTCCGCATTGAGCCATATGGAGGGTACGTATGAGCAAACTTTACGAAGGCACATAAATCCTTTCCTCAATATAGATTCCTTCATTGAAAATCGGGAGAGGTTAGCTCGAAGTTACCAAGCAACGGGATTTTTCCCTTGTTTGACACAAAATCGTAATGTATTTTATGAACCAACACCAGAATTGAAGCATTGGGATTCCAGGCCTAAATTTATCAAGGTAAACAGAGATTCCTTGGAGAGAGATACTGAGATAGAAGATATAAACGGGGTGGAATGCTTGGGATCTGCATTTGAAGAAGATAGGACAAGCGTTGAGATTGTCAGAATTGTTGTCTGAGGATATGGATGTAGTATGGGTATGTTGTGTCCCTTGGAAGGAAGGTTTGCTGTCAATTGATAACACAAATAGAGTCCGAATGGTGGAACCTCATCATCATTCTTTAAGAAAACAGAAGTACATAACTCTTTCTTCAGGTCACAAAAGGGGATGGCACTCATGGTTTTTTATCACACTGATTAATGACACCTCTATATGTACAAGGGTTGCAAGGTCTGTGAAGGATAAGTCCACATTACGAAGGAATGTCGAAGATGAAGACAAAACCAAGGATACTATAAAAGCTACTCAAGCCTCCAAGGGTCAAGACATATTTCTCATAAATCTGATAAAAATCAAGTTGTTGGCATGGAAGGTTGCAAGACCTTTTGGCCACCAGAAGCATCCCCATTTTTATTCTGTGTTAAAAATACATGATATGGCTCTAAATTGTGCAAGTGTGGTTGATGAGATGGTAGGTGAAGCTGAATTGAAGGTGACGGTATGCATGGTTCCATTTCGATTGAATGTATCTCATTTGTTGCTACATCATCATATCTTGTGTTTGGTTAAATTTGGAGGCAATGCAGTGTAGGTAAATTAAGGTGGAGGACCGTTTATGAAACAATTAAAATGTCTTTTTGATACAGACATGGGCTAGTGTAGTAGAGGCAGAGACAGATGGTGAGTTCTCTTTTGGTGAAAAATCCATGTATGTTCTACTGTGAAATCCTCGTTTCAAATACCCTGGTTCTCCTCCTTTCTTAGGTATCTATGGTTTTCCATTTTTGGTCTTTGCATATGATGTACTTAATTCTACATAAAATATTTGGTCTTTGCATATGATGTACTTAATTCTACATAAGATATTTGGTCTTTGTTTAAGGTTTTTCATATTATATTTCAGTATTTGTTTAATATTTTTTATAAGATTTTTGGTGTCTTTTTAAGATTTCTCATACAAGTTTCTAGTTTCTATTTAATATTTTGTGTTTTGGTCTTTATTAGGTTTAATGGGTGGAGAAATTATGGAAGGTCCTAAAAATCCATATCGGAGATATAGGCAAATGCATATTCTACAGGGGTGGTGGGTGAAGGCAAAGACTAAGGCGGTATGTATGGTTCCATGTGTGTTTGTTTAGATTAGAGGCTTCATACATTATTGGTCATTTATTTAATTATTGAGTGCAATGCAATGCAGGTAAAGGAACGTGGAGGATCACTTGTGAAACTAGTGAATTATCTGTGAGAGACTCTAGTTGAGCGAAGAGGTAGAGGCATAGGTTCGTTATTTTTGGCTCCAAAATCTGTGTATGATTTGCTAAGAAATGCTTCTCCTTTCAAATCCAATTTTTGGGATCTTGTCCCTCTTGACATATTTAGTCTTTGTGTTGCATAAGATGTACTTGTTTATAAAATTAATCACAAGAGTTTTGGTCTTTTTTTAAGATTTCTCATAAGATATTTCGTTCTTTGTTTCATATTTCGCATCAGATATTTGATATGTATTTAATATTTTCTCCAAAATTTATTGATCTTTCTTTTTTGTTGTGCAGGGTATCCTTGGTTTGCCATTGACGTTTTTTGGGGCTTCATAGTAGAGTTTGTCATTGTTTCTCTTTGTTATTTATGTTGTTTTTGGCTATTGTTGTTTGTATCTTTTGTTATTGTTGTTGTTTTTGGCTATTGTTGTTTATATCTTTTAATATTGTTGTTGTTTTTGTGTTTTTCTACTTCAATGCCTTTTTTTCTTTGCATTTGTGAGCATGGCCATGCTAATTTGTGGTTTTGTATTTTATTTTTTCTGCTTCCTTTCTTATCTATTTTTTATATTTCTCTATAACCATTTTTTTGTCGGGTTAAATGGGTGGGGAAATTAATACAACCCCTAACAACCCATATTTAGGTTTTAAGATTGATTTAAATTCCACATGTGTAGTGGACAAATGGGAAGGAGGTATGTATGGGGGATTTAATTTGTTTCTTGGTATATAATTGTAGTGTTCCATGCAATCTTAATTTAACTCATTTGTTGCCTCATAGTTATATCACGTGTTTTGTTTAAATTTAGATGTAATGTAGGTAAAGGAAGTTAGAAGAGTGTTGATAAAATGATTTGAATATCAATGTGGGGAACTATAGTAGAGGCAAGTGGTCACTTACCTTTTGGTGCAAGACCCACATATATTCTAGTACGGAATACTTCTTGTTTTGAATACAATGATTCTCTTTTCTTTTTACCTATTTAGAATTTACGTTTTTTGGTCTTTACATAAGATGCACCTACGTTTACTTATATTCATAAGATTTTTTGTCGTTGTTTAATATTTCTCCTAATATCTTTCAATCTCTGTTTAATACTTCTCATAAAATTTTCGAGTCTCTATTTAAATTTTTTGGTTTATTTTTTGTTGTGTTCAAGAGTTGAAAAAAATGAAGGCAAATTCCACATGTGCACTCGGTGAAGGCATATATTAAGGATGTATGTATGGTTTCATGCCTTATTGTTTAAATTAGATGCATCTTATATTATTTTCGATTTATTTATATATTGAATGCACTATAATGCAAGGGAAGGTAGAGGAGCACTAATGAAACCACTAAAATATTTTTGTGCGAGAGAAATGAGGATAATGTAGGAGATGCAAAGGCAAAGGTGGGAGATATTTGGTCCTCTCCCAGGGCAATGGCGATTTGGGTAGACAAGAACTGACATCCATTGATCAAGGGCCACCTCTACCACTCCTTTTGTGGCAGGTTTCTTTTTCTTTCATGTTTGAAGAAAAAGAAGACAGGGATCTGATTTTTAAAAGTGGTCCCTATTTCATGGGATCCAGAGGTAGGTATCTCAATTGTTGGACCCCATACTTTTTTGCTCGGAAAATGATATTCTTTCTGCAGTTCCAGTCTAGGTCTTTTTTCCTTATCTCCTGTTATCGCACAATTTGTACTTTGATCAAAGGAAATGTAAATGGAAAGCAAATTGGCGTAACTTGAGGTTATCCTATCACTGTCACCTCAATATGATTCCTCTTTCTATTTAGGGTTGGAGGCCCAGGGGAGACGCCCCCGGTGACCTAGGGGTTTGAGAAGGCAAGGTCAAGATGGCTATTAAAAGGTCCCCTCTCACAAGTCACCATTGATCAGAAAGTCCCGGGGTTATAACCAATGAAGTGATGAAATATCAAGATGTACCTGCCCAGAACAAAGCAACAAGAAACTATATATTTTGCAAGTACAACTTGCTGTTAGCACTTCATAAAACCACAAACTTTCTCAATAAAAGCAATTGGCTGATATAACAATGAAAGTAAACAGAAATTTATAGCGGCGATATTTATAAGATAATACTTCACAATGATTACCTTAGAATAGCTTCAAAATGACTAAGAATAATCAATCATTAACATTATAATACTAACATTCATCAGAAGCAAGTAAGGCAATGCATTAATCAACTTTTTCAATTGCTTTTAGCAACTTTTAATGCTGCAAAATATGGTTGTAGCTTACTTTAGTAACATCAATAATAAAGTTAGTAGGTTAGGCTATTCTAATGTTAGAAGTGGTTAGTAGAAAGCTCAAGGTGTAGGTTTTGATGGTTGTTTTGATCAATCACTCAATAATAAGTCTTAGACTAGTGCTTTTAGGGCAAATGGAGTCAATTAGGTAGCAACAAATGTTGAAGGAAAATGATGATAGTAGGAGAGTCAAAGACAAGAGAGATTAGTAGTTGGAGTGTTGGTAAGCCAAGGCTTCAATTACCAA
>ML841913.1:79099-92618 GCA_009831015.1 Picea engelmannii
AATTCAAAGCAACTTCATCTTCCCTTTTTGAAACATAAAATGATAATTATTTCAATCATTGGATTTCTGCAAACAAATTGGCATGAGCAATTTCAAGCAAAAAGATTGACCAAAAGCCCCTATCAAAAAGAAATTATAGAATAACATAGATCAATAGAAATCAAGCTTTGACGTGTCACTATCTCCCAACCACATCACATCACATATACCATAATCACATCAAACATATCACAGTTGAGTAAACATAAAATCTATTAGCATCATAATCCATATTGTCACAAGGCATCAACTACCAAAACCATTGAGGTGATTTATTAAAATTCACATGGATCACATGACACATTAACGGCTAAGCATGCATAATTTCATTCATCTTAAAAAAACATATAATCACCATAATCACACATTATCAAAATATAATTTCATATAGCATCATATAGTCATGGATGGTTTCACCAATCATGTAAGGGTTGACTAGCCAATCGTTGTTTTTTTTTCTCCCTCATCACAAGCGAGATGTGTCTTGGGAAAATAAGGAATGGCCCAATGAATCTCTTCTTGTCGAATGCAAGTGACTAGTCGAATATCATTAGGAGACAATGTAGAACGCTTTGCATGGTCTCTACATAGTCTAGCATACAGAAACATGTTGACCAAATGTGTTTCTGTGGCGCTTTGCAAAGCTAAAACAACATTTCTCTGAATGTGCATATCGGGCTGAAAAAAACAAATATTAAACAATTAATTAGAACCATTTACAAAAACGATCGTATTGCACAAATAAATAGAAAACAAACAAACACTTACATTGTACATCCATGAGACCTCTTTGACAAGGCGATGAAAAGAAAAACGAGGAATGATAAGTTTTGTTGACTCCTTAGTATCTCGTTTGCATTTTTTTTTGCCTCCACTACTGCATCGATTATTTTTCTTCTTCATTCTATCAACCCTGCAAGGATAATAAAGGTTAAGAACAAAGGTATACAAATTTGAACTCAAACATACCCCAAAAAATGCATATATAAAAAGATCCCCTGGTGGAGCATTCGGTTGTGTGTGAGCATGGAGGTGGTATTGTTTGAAATTGTCCAACCTCTTCATTCAAAAATTGGTTAAATCATTTATGAAAAACTCTAATTTCTATTCCACCATGCCCCTATATGGAAGTTTTAACATAAATCGTCTAAAGGGAGGATTAGAAAATATTAGTTCTATCGGAGATTCACTTGAGAAGGAAATATTAGAAAATATTAGTTCTATTGGTTGCAAGGTCGAACACACTTCTTTCTTCACTCCTTCAACTAGCTTGAAAAAAATAGTGTTCCTTCAAAAAACTTATCTCTTGAGACAAGACCTATACTTAAGGGTCGTATTCTCATTCTTCCACTGCTCAAGATATATCAAATAATGATATATCTTGATTCATTTCGTTTACACCTTAGTAGAAAAAGTTTATGGTTTAAATATTTAAACTGTGTTTGAGTATGAACATCAACATGGAAACTATAATTTTTTTTTTTTAAGCATCTCGATAAAGTTAATGGTTTTAAGGATTTAAATACTCTTAGCTTTAAGATGGATCTAAATTAGTTCTTAAATGATTTTACTTTGTAAAGATTTAATGACACTTCATACAGGAAAAAATATGTTGTAATCCAACTTCAAACACTTCAATAATCTTCTTGACCCTATTAGTAGGCACACAAACTCTAACGTAGACCAGAGAAGCTTAATCTTCTTTCCTTCTTGCTCTATTTTCAAGTAGTTTGTAGTTATGAGTGCTTAAATGATTCAAAATAACACTTTTTGGTGCCTTGGGGATGCCATCTCAATGCTATGCTTGTTTTCACTATCTTTCTTATCGTCACTTAATTCTTGATTGGTATTTCTAGCCCTACTTGGGCCATTTTATTTTGCAACCTTCCTAAATTTTTTTTATTTTTTATTGTTTTTATTAGATTGATATAATGTGAATCTCTCTAGATAATTTCTTCAAGCTATCCTTACCCATTTTTGTTGTATCTTATATCAAGACATCGTTGCTTGTTCGATAATACCACTTTGGAAGGTTCTTTGATGCTTTTGATTATTTCCCTCTGTGTGTTGTATCTTCACTTTCCTTCTTACTATTGATCACTTATAAATCCAGTATTATTTCCCGGGTCATTAATGGATGTACCTTATGTGCAATGTCCCTATCCCAAAACTACCAACCCTAGTTTGAGTTTACAGTATTTTGCATTCATTTATCATGCCAAAGTTCCTCTTAAGTTCTTGATTGTATTGGATGGTGTTGTTTGAGTTCTTGATTGTATTGGATGATGTTGATTATAGATTAAGAGAGGTCTGAACCATAAACGAAGCAAGCATGTCAATAATCATTGAACTAAATATTAATCTATGTTGCATGCAAACACATCCTTAACCCAAAAAGGGCATGAAACGAAGGCATCAAGCAACAAGTACATGAGTAGTGGTTGTTGGAAGACTTGGGGACATATGGGACATCCCCAAGAGTTATATCATGGATCTGAAGAAAAAAAATGCAACAACAAACTTTGTTGGTTATTTTGGGGGCTTAGAAAATGCAGGTAAGAGCTGGAAAACACTTGTGGACGCAGATTTGGAGTTGAGAATCCTAATTTGCAACTACGAACATGATTTTCCATTGTGGTGAGAGGTAATTTGTTGTGTGGATGCACTCCTTTCGGTATGAGGAGTCCTTATATGCAATGGGCACCATTGTTTTGGCTATGTGACACTAGGATGTTTTTCAACAGTTCATAGCGATTTTTGTTATAAGGGAGATGATTTTTTGCTATAGGAATGCAAGACATATATATATTTTTTAAATAGTGGGCATCAAAATGGAAATACATTGACTCCAGACACACACACACACACATACTCATAAGTGTTGTACATTGTTTTTGGAGCTCTATCCCAAATACACCATACCCATACCAAATGCACCCCCATACCAAAGACTACTGGAAACCTTGATATTAACCTTTGAGTAAATAACAACAGAAACACGAGTTTATAATTGAATAACTCACTTATGCTAGTCTGCAGAATATAATACACGGGAGATAAAACTCAAATTGGGTCATGAAATACAACATAAACACAAACCCATACATCTAGAATGGGGCCGAATGACCTATTTATAAATATAGCTCTTCATGGCTAACTAGACAACTAAGGGCTTTGAATTGCTAATCACCCTTTTATCCATGACAAAAGGTGATAGTCATTGATGTTGATAAATGATGTGTTCATATGACAAAAATATTATGATGGCACTTCTAGCCAGCCAATGGGTTTTTACCTTGACAACTAGTGTACTTGCATTTGTTACAAATACTATTGCCAGATGTATGGATAAGTTCAAGATGGTTATACATCCAGCTATTATCGTTTTAGTGAGTATATGTAATTTAAGTTATGATAAAATATTCCATGTGAGTGAAGATTACGGTGATGCACAAGATTGATGACTCTTAGAGCAATGCTTAACTCAACCAACAATCCTAACTAGGTCAAGCCCCTATTGGAGGAATATCAACATGGATAATACAAAGTGATGAACAACCCCAAATATAATACAAAGACTCAATGGATGTCCGTAGACTTAATGGAGACCCTAATTTTGTTAGGCAACTCACTAATATACGTCCGTTGCAGCTCAATGGAAACCCTAACATCCACTACAACTATTGCAGAATATAAGCTAGCTATCGCAATCTCTTATCAGAGCTCATAAATCTATTCGGGAAATGGATATTCCGACGGTTCATCGAATGGAGAAACAATGGTTTCGACTCAATTTAGCTCGATGTGAATTCCACATTTACTAGCTATATTAGAAGCATTTTCCCGGTTTTTCCTCCATGAAAACTAAAAACTCTAAAGAAAGTGCTTCCTAGGAAAACCCAGATTCATTGCTAAATATGGATTAAACCCGAAATGCAACATTATTGATCTATAAAAATGAAACATGAAATGATAGGAGCTAACCTAGAAGTAGTGAATCCAAACGAAATGGAATTTCTTCCAATGATTTCCATGTGAGTAGCCAACAACCAACATTTAACATAACGATTATGGAGTCGACCTGTAGAAAAATATTGAGGGTTAAATCATATCTGAAATGTGAATTAAAAGAAACCGCGGTAAATGAGCTTTAAACTAAAACTTTAATGATAGGCGGTAAACAAAATTTTTAAAGTGAAACTTTGATCCTAGGTGGTAAACAAACTTTAAAGTGAACTTTGAAACTTTTGATGGTTGGAAGATATAAGGAAGCCATATTTTAGCGTCATTCACGCCACTCTTTATTTGACTCAAATTCATAAGATTTTATGAGGAGAACATTCAATTTCTAATATTTTTGATTGGATGGTTTGAACATATACATATCTCGAATGAAACTATGTTTATGATCCATGATCTTCTATATGATTATTCTTCATTATCTTGTTGGAGTTTCAACTTTTAGAGAAGACATCCAATATATAGTAATAACTTGCAATAATATTACATACAAGTTAATGGTTTGAACATATGCGTATCTCAAATGGAATTGAGTTTATGATCTTTGGCCTTCCATATGATTATTCTTCAATATCTTGTTGGAGTTTCAATTTTTAGAGGAAACATTCAATATATATTAATAGCTTGTAATAATATTATATCTTGTTGGGCATTATATCAACTGGTGCGTGGCTAATAGATTGTGGAGCCACATGTCAGATGATGAGATCACATGAACTGTTTGAGAGCTTCACAAATTCAGACTCATACATGCATGCAAAACCTAGGTATGGGAACCAAGCATGCAGTAAAGGGACTCAAACAATGCCATTTCAGATGGAGTAAGGAGGTGTGTTGAGAGTGATGAATGTAGGTTCCAGAATTCATGAGGAGTGTGCTCTCAGACTCAACGATTGAGAATAAGGTCTTTGGCGTACTATTCTGGGATGGACAGACGTTGATCAAGCCAAGATGATCTAGCTCAAACACACCAATTGTTCTTGGAGTTAGAGAGAAAAACTTGCATAGGATAAAGGGCCAACCTATGCAAGCAATGACAAACAAAATGGTGGTAGAGAATAAGGAGTAGTTAGCTTCGAAGTTTGAGCAACTCAGAGGGAGTCAATCTTTAGGTTCACGTGGGAAGTAGCAACTTTCCAAGTTTTTCAAGAAGGGGTCATGGTATGAGACGACCATATAGGATGCTCAGGAGCAGGAGGCTTCTAGGAGCATGATCAAAGACAAGTATTTGAAGAAGGGTCCGAGCAAGATGGCAGGGATACATTTCGTTTTAGAGGGAGCAACCAATCCATCCATTCCGATTCCAAATTGAGATTGAAACAATTTATTATGTTTGAAAAATAATTGGGTGGATCCCATAGAATCATTCATGGGGATGATATTATTTCATTATGGAATCGCTTGTGAATTTTGTAATATATGCATGTTATTGCTCGTACTATGGAGAGTAATTACTAGTTTGTAGTTCCCGATATCTTCATTCTTCTACTTTTTTTCCTTCGAATGATTCATCTCCTTATTGGGTGTAAACACATTCTTTCTCGCCTTTATGGTTGGATAAAGAGAATGTTCAATACATTAGGAGAGATCAAAGTCACCATATTTCTTCATATATCTACCATTTATAATGCATAATGCCAAAACTATTGTGGAAAAGATACATAAAAAGACTAAAATATAGGTGTGTAATCTAGTGCAATATTTTATCTTATTAATGAACCTCTTTCTATATCTTAGTAGCTCAAAATAAGATTAGTTCATTAATTGGTAGCCTATATATAGTAATATTAACTTATATGTAATATTATTACAAGCTATTAATATATATTGGATGTTTTCTTTAAAAATTGAAACTCCAACAAGATATTGAAGAATAATCATATCGAAGGTCATAGATTAGAAACACAGTTTCATGTGAGAAACACATATGTTCAAACCATTAATTTGTATGTAATATTATTACAAGCTATTAATATATATTGAATGTCTTCTCTAAAAGTTGAAATTCCAACAAGATAATGAAGAATAATCATATGGAAGATCATGGATCAGAAACATAGTTTCATTCGAGATACGTATATGTTCAAACCATCCAATAAAAAATATTAGAAATTGGATGTCCTCCTCATAAAGTCTTATGAATTTGAGTCAAATAAAGAGTGGTGTGAATGATAATAAAATGTGGCTTCCTTATATCTTTCAACCATCAAAAGTTTCAAAGTTAACTTTAAAGTTTGTTTACCACCTAGGATCAATGTTTCATATTAAAAATTTTATTTATCGCCTAGCATCAAAGTTTCAGTTTAAAGCTCGTTTATCGCGGTTTTTTTTAATTCACATTTCAGATATGATTTAACCCTCAATATTTTTCTACAAGTCGACTCCATAATTGTCTGTTAACTGTTGGTTGTTGACTACTCACAGGGAAATCACTGGAAAACGTTCCATTTCGTTTTGATTAGCCATTTCTAGGTTAGCTCCTATCATTTCTTGTTTCATTTTTATAGATCAATAATGTTGCATTCCAGGTTTATTCCATGTTTAACAATGAATCTGGGTTTTGCAGGTTGCCATTTCTTTAGGGTTTTTAGTTTTCATGGAGGAAAAACCACGAAAATGCTTCTAATATAGCTAGTAAATGTGGAATTCACATAGAGTTAAATTAGGTCGAAACCATTGTTTCTCCATTCGATGAACTGTTGGAATATCCATTTCCCGAATAGATTTATGAGCTTTGATAAGAGATTGTGATAGCTAGCTTATACTCTGCTATAGTTGCAGTGGATGTTAGGGTTTCCATTGAGCTGCAACGAATGTATATCAGTGAGTTGCCTAACAAAATTAGGGTCTCCATTGAGTCTACGGGCATCCTTTGAGTCTCTTTATTATCGTTGGTGTTGGTCATCACTTTGTATTATCCATGTTGATATTCCTCCAATAGGGGCTTTCCTTAGTTATGATTGTTTGTTGAGTCAAGCGTTGCTCTAAGAGTCATCAATCTTGTGCATCATCGCCATCTTCACTCACATGGAATATTTTATCATAACTTAAATTGTGTATACTCACTAAAACGATAATAGTTGCAAGTATAACCATCTTGAACTTATCCATACATTTGGCAATAGTATTTGTAGCTAATGCAAGTATGGTGTAGATAAAAATCCATTGGCTGGCTAGAAGTGCCATCATAATATTTTTGTCATATGAACACATCATTTACCAACATTGATGACTATCACCTTTTGTCGGGGATAAAAGGGTGATTAACAAGTCAAAGCCCTTAGTTGTCTAGTTAGTCATGAAGAGCTTTATTTATAAATAGGTCATTCGACCCCATTCTAGATGTATGGGTGTGTGTTTATGTTGTATTTCATGACCCAATTTGAGTTTTATCTCCCGTGTATTATATTCTGCAGACTAGCATAAGTCAACTATTTCATTATAAACTCGCGTTTCTGTTGTTATTTACTCAAGGGTTAATGTCAAGGTTTCCAATAGTCTTTGGTATGGGATTGCATTTGGTATGGGTATGGTTTATTTGGGATAGAGCTCCAAAAACTATGTACAACACTTACGAGTATGTGTGTGTGTGTGTCTGGAGTCCATGTTTTTTCATTTTGATGTCCACTATTTAAAAAAAAAATTGTCCTGCATTTCTATAGCAAGATATCATCTCCCTTATAATAGAAATCGCTATGAACTGCTGAAAAACATCCTAGTGTCACATAACCAAACAAATGGTGCCCATTGCATATAAGGACTCTTCATAGCAGAAAGAGAGCATCCGGACAACAAATTACCTCTCAACACAATGAAAAATGATGTTGGTAGCTGCAAATTAGGATTCCCAACTCCAAATCTATGTCCACAAGCGTTTTCCAGCTCTTACCTGCATTTTCTAAGCCCCCAAAATGACCAACAAAGTTTGTTGTTGCATTTTTTTTCTTCAGATCCATGATAGAACTCTTGGGGATGTCCCATATGTCCCCAAGTCTTCCAATTACCACTACTCATGTACCTGCTGCTTGATGCCTTCGTTTCATGCCCTTTTTGGGTTAAGGATGTGTCTGCATGCAACATAGATTAATATTTAGCTCGATGATTGTTGACATGATTGCTTGGTTTATGGTTCAGACCTCTCTTAATCTATAATCAACATCATCCAATACATTCAAGAACTTAAATAACACCATCCAATACAATCAAGAACTTAAGAGGAACTTTGGCATGATAAATGAATGCAAAACACTGTAAACTCGAACTAGGGTTGGTAGTTTTTGGGTAGGGACATGACACATAAGGTACATCCATTAATGACCTGGGAAACATTAATGGATTTATAAGTGATCAATAGTAGGAAGGAAAGTGAAGATACAACACACAGAGGGAAATAATCACCAGCATCAAAGAACCTTCCAAAGTGGTATTATCAAACAAGCAACAATGTCTTGATATAAGATACAACATAAATGGGTAAGGGTAGCTTGAAGAAAAACTCTAGAGAGATTCACATTATATCGATCTATTAAAGAAGAAAAAAAAAAGATAATTTTTTTGGGAAGGTTGCAAAATAAAGTGGCCCAAGTAGGGATGGAAATACCAATCAAGAATTAAGTGACGATAAAAAAGATAGTGAAAACAAACATAACATTGAGATGGCATCCCCAAGGCCCCAGAAAGTGTTATTTTGAATTATTTAAGCACTCATAACTACAAACTACTTGAAAATAGAGAAAGAAGGAAAGAAGATTAAGCTTCTCTGGTCTGCGTTAGAGTTTGTGTGTATACTAATAGGGTAAGAAGATTATTGGAGTGTTTGAAGTTGGATTACAACATATTTTTTCCTGTATGAAATGTCAATAAATTTTTACAAAGTAAAATCATTTAAGAACTAATATAGATCCATCTTAATTCTAAGAGTATTTAAATCCTTAAAACTATAAACTTTATTGAGATGGTTAATTTTTTTTTTTAGTTTCCATGTTGATGCTCATACTCTCACACGGTTTAAATCTTTAATCCATAACGTTTTCTACTAAGGTGTAAACAAAATGAATCAAGATATATCATTATTTGATATATGTTGAGCAGTGGAAGTATGATAATACGACCCTTAAGTAATGGTCTTGTCTCAAGAGATAAGATCTTTGAAGGAAAACTATTTTTTTTCAAGCTAGTGGAAGGAGTGAAGAAAGAAGTGTGTTCAACCTTGCAACCAATAGAACTAATATTTTCTAATATTGCCTTCTCAAGTGAATCTCCAATAAAACTAATATTTTCTAATACTCCCTTTAGACGAGTTATGTTAAAACTTCCATATAGGGGCGTGGTGGAATAGAAATTAGAGTTTTTCATAAATGATTTAGCAAATTTTTGAATGAAGAGGTTGGACAATTTCAAGCAATACCACCTCCATGGTCACACACAACCGGATGCTCCACCAGGGGATCTTTTTATATATTCATTTTTTGGGGTATGCTTGAGTTCAAATTTTTATACCTTTGTTCTTAACTTTTATTATCCTTGCATGGTTGATAGAATGAAGAAGAAAAATAATCGATGCAGTAGTGGAAGCAAAAAAATCCAAACGAGATACTAAGGAGTCAACGAAACTTATCATTCCTCGTTTTGCTTTTCATCGCCCTGTCAAAGAGGTCTTATGGATGTACAATGTAAGTGTTTGTTCGTTTTCTATTTATTTGTGCAATACGATTGTTTTTGTAAATGGTTCTAATTAATTGTTTGACATTTGTTTTTTTCAGCCCGATATGTACATTTAGAGAAATGTTGTTTTAGCTTTGCAGACAAGTGGGTGTGCTCGTTTAACCATAGAGAATATAGCAATATTGTCACCCAACCATAGGCACGAATGCCACCCCCGAGCACCTTGACCTTGATAGAGAGAAGAATTCCGGTAGCAATTTAATAGCCAACCAAGGCTAATGCACCAAGCAAAGATAACCAAGACTGATAAGAAAGTCCAATCGAGAAAGACCGAAATTACAGGTTGCAGTAACTGCAGCTGCAGCTGCTCCCCAGACTTGTGCACTACTAGATTTCTGCAGTTGCGACTTGTGTGTATCAAATGAGCTCTGGCACCTTATATTTATACTGCTCTTTTCAGGCTGTTTGGGCTGACTTCTCTTTCTGGAGGCTAAAGACTCAATATAAAATATTCTCTTTAGCTAACTTTACTTCTAGGGTTATGTCCAAGTATTTTAGGGTTATTCTTGCTTCCTGGAATATTCTAATCTCATCAAAGGTCACAACTGGAGGTTAATACCTCCCGTAGCTACCATAATATCAACACTCCCTCCTAGCTAGGGAGGTATAAAAGGCAATTGTTTTGAGCACAAATAGACCATTCAACTGGTAGCATCATCATAGCCACACAAGCTATCTCATGATCAAATCATGAGCACCGTCAACATTATCCAACTAGATAATCTCCATGACAATCAATACAATGTCATCTGATAGGACACAACTGTGTCTATCCATAGTAGTACATAACTACTATCCAGTGGTACACAACCATACCAAGTAGCACACGACTACTAACCAGTGACACATAGTCATAATCAATGGAACACATCCACCACACTAGTATACAACTACTGTCCAGAGACATACAGTCTCTACAATAGTTATATCATCTGATATCAACCTGCATAAACAATATCATGATACAAGTTGAGTCATTTGGGCCATTCTTCCACTCACATCTGTGAGATCTGGAAGAGCATCTGCCCTCATAGAGTAAAAGCATCAACCATGTGCTATCTGGACTATTCTTCCTAATCATGGAAGAATAATTGTCCCTGATTTTTGAGCCTGGACCATTCACCTAACTGGGCCATTCCTCTGACATTAATCATAGTGCAACCTGGATAGAATGAGTCTGCCCTAGGGAATGTTTGTCCCTGATTGCTGAACCTAAACCATTCACCTAATTGGGCCATTCCTCCGACACTAAACATAGTGCAACCTGGAGAGAATGAGTTTTCCTTAATGAATGATTGTCTGGACCATTTCCTAAGGAAATAACTGTCCTGCACCAACCTCCAAAATAGACCATTCTTCGAAACTGCTCACAACTGTGAACTTTGAAAGAATGACTGCCCGACGAGGCAGACCATTCTACTTGACCACTACTGAAAGTGACTGCCAAGAAGAGTGACTGTCCTAGACCATTCCCCCACACTGGCCATAAGGGGAATCACTGTCTATGGTACCTCAACAATCTATCAGACCATTTTCATTACGAAAATCACTGTCCGATCTGGAAAATGCTTGTCCGTCAGAAAATATCAAACCACTTTCCGAATTGGAAAGAGTCTCAAACCACTTTCCGAATTGGAAAGGAATTGCCCATCCTAGACCATTTTCCAAACTGGAAAATGATTGTCCATAAATCAATGATATATCAGTGCCCCCTCCCAACCTGGAGAGCCATCTCTTCCCTTTCAGCTAAGGGAGTTATATCCACGATCCCCAACTTGTCTCGTAACTATGCAAACTTTATCCTAGACAAAGGGTTTGTCAAAATATCTGTTGTCTGCTCATCTATGGAGATATACTGGAGCTTCACTTCTCCTTCCTGGACTTTATCTCGAATAAATTAGTATTTTATCTCAATGTGTTTTGACCGTTCATGAAACACTGGGTGTTCGGATAGCCTTATACAACTATGATTATCACAATATATTATGGTCGAATCTGGAACCTGATCAAACAATCTAGAAATAAGAATCTGTTAGGGTCCTAACCCGCACATAGGTAGAGCAATATATTCGGATGTAATAAAGGTCAATATTAATAAGGCCTTTCAATAAAATAGAATAAGGCGGATGTAAGAAGACTTAATAGAAGCTTCCGCTTCTAGAAGGATCTTCCTCTAGATGCTTCTCTTGATAGACACATTTAGTATAAATAAGGGTCGAGAGTATGAAAACCCTAGCTTGGAGATTATTGTAACAGAGCACTGCTCGACTGGAGGTTGCCCCCTCGAAGAGGCCCGTGAACATTGCTTTCTGAATCAAAGTGCTATTTCTGTTGTTGTTCTTATATAATTTCTGTGTTATTGTGGAGATTATGCTGGTTATATTACTGTTATTCTGCCATTTCTAGCATTTTATCTCTGTTCTGTATAGTTTTTATATTCGGTATATTACAAGTGGTATCAGAGCACTTTCCTTAGCAGAAATTGTGGGAATTTTTTCCAGGGTAGAGACGTATTCTGGCGTCTTTAAGCCACAAAGATCTGTTATGCGCATAAACCTGCGGTTGAGGGATTCATACATGCAGGAGATACATGTGGTTCTTAAGTGCACATCTGTTGGCCACCCTTGTAACCCCTGTTGTTACCCCTTCGAGTGGTAGTGCATCAGACAACACCTGTGTACGGATCGACCTAGATTTCCTGAAGCCCTCTTTAGATAAACCGATCGGCCACCTGACTGCTATAGTGCCACCGAGAACAACACTCGGGAAGATACTCTCTAGTACCTGGGTAGTCGGGTAGTACGGCTAAGGGTACGGTCTATCCTCCTTAGTTAGTGCCCTGAGATATTGGGCCGAGTACTATTGTTGGACCCCACATGTATATCAGAGAGCTATAGCACAGGGCAAACCCCTGTCTGTAGAACCCTTGAATACCTAACCCTTGGGGGACATAAACATAAACAAATTAAAACAGACAAGATCTGTTGCAGCGCAACTGTGTTCGGGTTGTCAAATCACTACACTTTTCTTACTAGTTAAGCATTTGGGGATTTCATCGCTACAGTGTTCTTAAGACCGGAGTATAAAAAACAAGTCTGGAAATTTTTTCACCATTATTTGAGACCTATTCCATTGGATTCATCTCTTCGCCCTTATCACATTCATCCATATCATTTTTCGGCAAAATTTTTGACCTCGCCCGCCCCTTTTCAGTTCACCCATCCTCATGGCCCATACCCATAGCCAAGACCTGGAATCTCACTTCAACACCTTGCAATCTGGTCTCCTCGAGACCCAAAAAGAAGTAAAACAACTCAATGCCAATGTTGCCTCCATCGATACAACCATAAATACAACCATGCAGTACTCAATGGAGGAAGTCAAACACGAACTGACCACCTAGCTTGAATCTGTCTTTGCATCACTCTGCACCAAACTGAAGATCCCTACAGATGACCTTTTCTTTGACGCACCTCCAAAGACTCAAGGTGAACATTCCTCCCATTCCCATACCTTTCAACACCATCACTTTCAACGTGACCTGCGCCTTCCGCGGGTGGATGTGACCAAATTTGATGGCTCAGACCCCACTCGTTGGGTAACCCAAATGGAACATTATTTCTCTTTATACGACATTACAGATGACTTGGCCAAACTCCGGTATGGTGTTCTCCATCTAGATCAAGAACGTTGGCAATGGTGGCAATGGAGAAAAACTTCCCGTCAAGGGTATATT
>ML841914.1:0-19714 GCA_009831015.1 Picea engelmannii
TGCAAGGTGGTAATCTTATGAACATGCAGGCTTGTCACTATCAAAGCACTTAGACTGTAGTATTGTCAGGATTCCAGAGAGCATTGACTTTAGTGTTGCTTTTTCATGACAATTACAATGTTGCTGTGAGTCCAGAAATCTTTGGAGGTTGGGTGTCCTGTGCGATGATGACCTTAACATTAGGTACATTTCATGCATCTATTATCCGACATTGAAGTGTTAATGTGATTGCCATAGTGGACGACAACTTGATTGCATTGGCACAATAAATATTAATTGTGTGATTAATTAACATCCTTGAAGGACGTGAATCCCAAACAATGGCTGAAACTTTCAAATAACCGTGTGTTAAAAAAATACATTGTTTTATATTTTAAGAAATAAGAAATTGTATTTTCTATGTTTAACATTAGGTTGCACACATAAACATTTTTAAGTTAACCGAAATTAATATATAGTTAAATCATATTCTCAGAAGCGATCAAATTCCCTAGAGATAATTTATTTCCATCATGTTGGTTGGGATAGAAAGATCCACCACAAGGACAAAGAAAGAAGGTAGCAATAAAAGCAACTATGCAAACACAAGCTGGTGATGGAAGCACTCTATGAACAGGAAGGCACTCTGTCCTTATCGATCTGTGATATTGATGAACAATGCGAGAGGCGCTTGTGGCGAGGCCATGGCGATTTATTTATTCCAAACAAGGAAATACTTCAAGCATTGAGCAATTTCCTTCTTTTTTTCAAATATCGGATCTACTGCAACAGAAGAAATGCATTCTCCTTATTCAAAGCAAGGGAAACAACAAGAATATTGATATTTGGTGGAAACAACTCTGGAATATCCTACTACATCAAGTTCTCTTATAAAGAATGAAACAAAATGATTACATGAAGGTGGTAGTAAAAGGTGATTTTCAGAAACCAAATCATTACCTGAGCACGTCAAACTTCTTGCAGAAGGTGGTAGTATAAAGTAATCTCCAGAACATGTTGCAAAGTCTATAATCCAGAATTCCTTCCCATTAAATTTTCCCAGTTACATGTCGATGCAGGAATTAGAAAATTTTTAGAGCCTCATTCCCTGGTTATATACCCACTTTCAACTACGAGGAGAATATTATTGCAAAGAGCGTCAAGCTCTTCGAACCAGATGTAATCATATGCATAGGAATAGTGAAAAAAAATGTGCAGTACCAATAGAAAGTTGATTGTATGTCGAGTCTGTTACTACATCCAGAGGTCGATGAACAAACTTTGACAAAGAATCCAACTTTCTGTCAAGTCCGTTACCACACCCAGAAGTCACTCAACAAACTTTGAAATAGAAACTTCTGTAATTTTAGGATGTTGATTCACCCACCCATATAGTTTCTCACATTCGTGACGATCCAAATTTATAATTTCCTTCGGAGTATATTCACGCATGGAGTAATATTTGATGTCATTTTTGAATATTCCATACCATTTTTCAAGCCATGATATGTGCGACTCCTCTGACGAAAGATAAATTCTTGTGTGGTTTGCATGATTTGATACATTTTCCAAATCTGTGCTTTTGGAAGAAGATATATACTTCAACAAAGGAGCATTTTGCAGGTGACTTGAAAGTCCCTTCCAATTTCCAGTAACAAAAGAAAGAAGTTAAACATACAAATCTTCAGGCAGGCCTTTCAACCAACCAAAACATCGAATAGAAGGAGAATACGAATCATAAGATAGTTGATTTTTTTGTGTTTGAGTTTCTATTGGCTAACATAGTTTTTTTCTCTCAAAGCCGATGTCACATAAAACCATTCCCTCGTCTTTAAATTGGGTTTGAATGGCATCTCTAAGTTGTCTCACATGTGGATGACCAGGAACATTACAATGAAGGCACCTTAAAGCCCAAGTTTTCGATGATAGAGAGAAATGGGAATACGTATTTAAAATGAACGTTGGAGGATGATAGTATAATATTCCATAAATCTTGGTTTAATTCATTTTAATGGTAGATGTCCTCGATCTTTTCTCTTATTAATGCCGATATTTTCGAATATGTGTGTTGAATAGTCACAAATAACATGAGTTAACATTTCCATATGCAAGCATATTTTCAAATATGACAACTTGTAATATATGCACATTATTAAAGAGGGACATGTTGTCAAGACCTTTGTGGATGACAATGAGGTAGTACAATATTGCATTGTTACTATGATGATGCGTTAAAAAAACTAAAATAACCAACAATTTTTTCCAATTCAAGATGGACGCAAAACAAATCATCGTATCCCATAATATTCGCACGTTAATGTGTTTTAATGGGAGATGTCCTCAATATTTCCTCTTATTAAAGCCAATATTTTCGAACCTGTCTGGTGAGTTCTCACTAGTAAAATCATAATTAATGTGCATTGGAAAGGGAAGAAGGTGGCGGGGATGGAGGGGAGCGAAAAATGCTTTTAACCTTTTCTGAAAGTGGGAGTCTGTGAACCTGTGAAACTTTGAAGACTCAACTAAGTATGGAAATGTGGGTCAGACGGATAGAGTCATCATAGGTAGAGTCAGGCTTGCGATTTCGAGGAGTCTGGGGTCGAATTGTAGATCACCAAAGTTTTGGGTGCAAGATGTATACCCCGAACACGAGGCACCAGAATTCGATAGCACCCATTCACGAACCTGCGTTCATAAAATTGGCTAAGTATGCAAACGAACGACAGTTAGTCAGAATCGTGATGTGAATATATAGATGGATATGAGGATTTTTCATTTCTCCACCCTGGGAACCCGCGAGCACAGAAACAAGACTAAGTATAGAACCAATCTTTTTGAATATGTGTGATGAATAGTCACTAATAACATGAGTTAGCATTTCCATATGCAAGCATATTCTCGAATATGACAACTTGTAATATATGCACAGTATTAAAGAGGGACATGACGTCAAGACCTTTGTGGATGGCACGTTCGTGGATGACAGTGGGGTAGTAAACTATTGCACTGTTATTATGATGATGCCTTAAAAAAACTAAAATAACCAACAATTTTTTCCAATTCAAGATGGACGTAAAAAAATCATCAGATCCCATAATATTCGTTCGTTAATGCATTTTAATGGGAGATGTCCTCGATATTTCCACTTATAATGCCAATCTTTTCGAACATGTCTGGTGAGTTGTGACTAGTAAAATCATAATTAATGTGCATTGGGAAGGGCAGAAGGTGGCACGAATGGAGGGGAGCAGAAAATGATTTTAAACTTTTGTGAACCTAAGAGTCCATGAACTCGCAAAACTTTGAAGACTCGACTAAGTATGGAAAGGCGGGTTGGTCAGACGAAGTCATCATAGGTAGAGTCAGGATTGCGAGTTCGAGGAGTCCAGGTTCGAATTGTAGATCACCGAATTTTTGGGTGCAAGATGTATACCCCGAGCACGGGGCACCACAGTTCGATAATGCCTATTTGTGAACTCTCGTTCATAAAATTGGCCAAGTATGCAAACGAATGATGGTCGACCAGACTCATGATGTGAATATATAGATGGAGATGATGATTTGTCAGTTCGCCACCCCGGGAACCCGCGAGAACAGAAACGTGACTAAGTATAGAACCAATATTTTTGAATATGTGTGTTGAATAGTCACTAATAACATGAGTTAGCATTTCCATATGCAAGCATATTCTCAAATATGACAACCTGTAATATATGCACAATATTAAAGAGGGAGATGACGTCAAGACCTTTATGGATGGCACGTTTGTGGATGACAGTGGGGTAGTACAATATTTGTAATGTCCCCAACCACCAACAGGCTGAGAAATGCCACTACTCACACACTTCACTTAGCTCAACTAGCTTTGATACCAACTTGTAACGTCCCCAGCCACCAACAGGTCGGGTAATGCCACTGCGGAACGTATATATATAACATGCATATTTAATGAATTTAAATCAAATAACATAGAATTAAAGCTACCATACAGACTGGAATGGAATTGACAGTAATTCCTACATGCAACAAACCACATGATAACATTTCAAGAATCACAGACATGTATAACATACATATTTAAGCACATAAATGATACTTATCTTTTAACTGGAGAAAAACCACCAACTGCGTGCATACCTTTCATGAACCTCCCAGCCTTACACCACACTGCTCATCACACTCAGTAGTGGGTCACCCCCGAGCTAGGACTAAGCTCCACCCAGGGCAAGGGAATCCTATACTAGGTTGATGTTACATGAAACTGCATAGTGCAACTGGAAGGATTCTCTCCAGGATCCTTCTTATGCCCAATACTCATGGACTCTCATTTCCCACATTCTTGTTCCACCCCGAGAATATGCACCTTCATTGTTCCACAGTCCATCGGCTCCTCCACTCCCCCTTTCAGGGTCTCGACAGCAAGCCCGAATTCTCAGAGCTCTGTAGCTAGTGCTGGACTCTCTCTAGGAGAAAATCACTTCCCAGCAAACTCTCTCACCTGGAGAGATCCGCTCACAGGCCTAGCAACCTGCCTCTTCAACCATGGGCCTAACAACCCGCCTCTTCAACCAATATTCAACTCAGTTCCAGCAAGGTGAGGACAACAACAAAGGTTCAATACATCTTAGGGAATGGCAACAACCAGAAATTCAGTAAGGGACAGTATGACTTGGTTTTGGAAAGTGAATATATGTTGGAATTCATAGGAAAACACAGGCCAACTTCCCCAGTTAGCGATTTCAAAGGTGCGTGAAGATGCAGAGGTCGATGACAGAGGCCAAACGAGTTATGCGAGGATGGAAGAATGGGAAGCAAACCCTCCAACAAGCTAATTTTCCAGCTTAAATTGCATGTGCTTGAGATGTCACATGTCGCCCATGAAGCACGTTCCTTTCTATTTGGAAGTGACCCGTCCTCCCAAAATAACTTAGGATAAAAACATATCCTTCTAATCATTTTTTGGAATAATAATTATAAATTATTAATCTCTTGGACTTAAGCCCTTTCTCTTAGCCCCTCTTTCCAATCTCTTAGCCCCCTCTCCCTTACCCAACCTAGTGGAAGCTTAGTCCCCCATCACTCTTTCTTTGTGGTCAGTCTACACGCAACGATGTATTTTATTATTAATTTTCATAATTACATATACAAAATCAGACCCATTGACCTTAGCATCTAGTCTCTTTGGCCTATTAAACAAGTAATCCTACCATATTGTAATTACTTGGCTCACCAACCTATAAACATAATTACATCTCACAGGGGCTCAACCTTGGGGTATTAGAATCTCCTCCCCTTATTTTTTCATTGTCCTCAGTGCAACTCATTTACATAATTTCAACAACAATTTCAAAAATATTAAAAAAGATGTTCGTATTTCATGCGCATAACATCCAATTGCTCCCATGTAACATCCTCGGGACCGTATCGGGTCCACTGGACCTTTACCAGCCCTATGACTCGATTCCATAGTTGTTTTCTCTTCCAGTTCAATATGCACACCAGATGCACCTGCAAGATGCCTTCTTGCTCCACTTGAATCACATTCCAATCAATTACATGATTAACATCATGTATATATTTCTTAAGTAATGAAATATGAAACAGATTATGTACAGTCATGGATGCAGGAAATGCAAGCATATATGCAACTAGTCCAATCCTTTCTAGGACTACAAATGCCCCACAATATTTGGCTGCTAACTTAGAAAATTCTCCCAGCTTTAGGGAACTTTTGTTGGCTTTCACTTTCAAGAAAACATGATCACCCACTTTAAACTTCCTGTGGGTTCTGTTCTTATGAACATAATTTTTTTGCCTGTCTTAGGAAACCTTTATATTCTACTTAATCTTCATCATTTTCTCTTCCATTTTCTTGAGCAACTCAGGTCCAATCACTGCCCTATAAGCTGGGTTATCCTAGCTTACTAGGGTGTTGCACTTTCTACCATAAAGTGCTTCAAACGGGCTCATATTCAGTGATGTTTTATACCCATTGTTGTAGGAAAATTCTACCAAGTGTAGGTAGTCTTCCCATTTAGATGGTTTGTCCATCACATACATCCTTAGCATATCTTCTATTACTTGGTTCACCCTCTCTGTCTTCCCATCAAACTTAGGATGATAAATAGTGTTGAAGTTCAGATTTGTTTTGAACCCTTTGAATAACCCCTTCCAAAACTTTGAGTTAAATTTTGGGTCTCTCTCAGACACAATTGTCTTGGGAATACCGTGTAATCATGCTACTTCCCTCATATAAATATTGGCAACATTAGTTTCCTTGTGAGCAGTCTTCAATGGAATAAAATGGGCAGCTTTCACAAGCTTATCTACCACCACCATGATCGAATCATGCTCCTTGTCGGTTCTAGGCAATCCTGTGATGAAATATATTGTCACCACTTCCCACTTCCACTCAGGAATGGGCAATGATTGTAGCAACCCTGTTGGGTGCCTATGTTCAACCTTGACCTTCTGACACTCCATACATTTGGCGATGTATTTTGTAATTTCCTTCTTCATACCTGGCCAAAAGTAATGGCTCTTGAATGTTGCAACTGTTTTCTGATATCCAAGGTGCCTAGCATAAGGCACATTATGCATTTCTTTCAAGATCATAATTCTCAATTCCTAGGAGTTAGGTACATAAATTATGTTTTTGTACAAGAGTGTCACATCAACTTCCAATTTATAATCTCCCACTTTCTGTATCATCTTACCTTGCTATAGCTTTGCTACAAATTCCCGGTACTGCAAATCTTCATTTGCATCTTCCTAAATTATGCCTTTCATATCAGTTTTATACATGCTAATGGTCAGAGCATGTAGTTCATGCACTCTTCTGCTGAGTGCATCAACCACTTTGTTCTCATTTCCTTTGATATGCTTGATATCAAAGTCATACTCACAAAGGAATTCCAACCACCTACTTTGCTTAGTATTGAGAGTTGGTTGGTCAAATAGATACTTGAGACTATGATGTTCTGTCCTGAGTTCAAACCTCCTTACCATGAGGTAATGCCTCCATTTCTTTAGAGCGTGTACAATGGTTGCCAACTCCAAATCATGAGTTGCATATTTCTTTTCATGCTCTTTCAATTTTCTGGATTCATAACATATTACAAACCCGTTTTGGATGAGGACTCCTCCCAGTCCTTCTTTGCATGCATCTGTACACACTACAAAATCTTCATTTGGATCTGCAATCCTCATGATTGGAGCATTGGTTAACAACTTCTTCAATTGTTGGAAGCTTCTCTCACATTCTTCTGTCCATTGAAATTTCTTCTCCTTCCTTTGCAAGGAAGTGATAGGGTGAGTTGTCCTTGAGAACCCTGCAATGAATCTTTTGTAATAGCCATCTAGACCCATAAAGGATTTGACTTCTGTCACATTCTTTGATGCTGACCATTCTCTAATGGATTCTATCTTCTCATGATCCACATCTATCCCATCTTTTGAAATGATATGTCCCAAATAATGGATCTTCTTTTGATAGAATGAACACTTGCTCAATTTGTCATATAGTTGGTGCTCTCTTAATACTTTCAACACCATCCTCAGATGGTGTTCGTGTTCTTCCTCCGACTTGGAATACACCAGGATGTCATCCAAAAATACTATGACAAACTTGTCTAGATATTCTTTGAATACACCATTCATTAGGCACATGAAAACATCGAGTGCATTTGATAATCCAAAGGGTACCACTGTGAGTTCATAATGACCATACCTTGTTATGAAGGCAGTCTTGTTGATGTCTTCATCCTTTATCATTACCTGATGGTACCCTAACGTGAGATCTATTTTTGAAAATATCTTGGCATCCTTCAACTAATCAAAGAGATCATCAATCCTTAGAAAAGGATACTTGTTCTTAATGGTCATTTTGTTAAACTATCTGAAATCGATGCACAATCTCAATGTCCCATATTTCTTCTTCAAAAATAAGACTGGGGCACCGCAAGGTGAAACACTTGGGCGTATATACCCCTTCTTCAGAAGTTCTTCAAGCTGCAACTACAGTTGTGGTGTACTCATTCTGTAAAGAGATTTTGACACTAGAGCTGCTCCAGGCATCATGCTTATAGAGAAATCCATATGTCTCTTTGGGGGTAGTCCTAGTACCTTCTGAAATACATCGTCAAAATCCCTTAATACTGCATGATATTCAATATTTGACACCTTATCCTTAGGTGATTCATCCATATGCGTTGTAAATATTTGGCATCCTTTTCTGTAGCTCTTCTTCAGCCGCATTGCTAAGATTTCTCTGATAGCAACTTCTCTGGGAATTCCTTGGAATGATCTCTGATTTTCTTCCTCATACAAGCAAGTGAATGCCTTGCTACAACAGTATAAGATGGCTTGGTGTTGGTCCAACCAATCCATCCTAATTAGACATTCATAGGAACCTAAAGGTAAGATGTTCAATTCAGCTCTTGTGCTCAGCCCATTCATGTCCACTGGACAAGACTTAACTAACTCAGTAACATTTCTTTTGTCTCTTGTATCCAGTTGCACTAACCAATATTTTCCATGCTTGTTTCTTGGAAAATGCAAACTTTCCACCATCTTGGGATCTATATAACTATGACTAGCCCCCAAACCAATTAAAATAGTAAAGGCACAGTTATTGATTATACCTTAAACTTCAATCATGTGTGATTGAAATTTAACTTGCTTGTTGTCTAGGGTTGCATAGATCCTTGGTATTCTACTTCCCATGTCCTCCACTATTTATGCTTGCTAAACATTGTGAAAAGATCTCATTTTGCTATTTTTGTGGGGACAATCTCTATACTTGTGGTTCCCTTGACAACCCCAACATTGAATGGGCGCCTGCCTTGGCCTTTGTCCACTTGCCTAAACCATCCTCTGCTCTCTAAAATATGGTTTCCCTTGAGGAATGTTTCTGAAAAAGGGAGGCTTGTTTCCCTTCTATCTCTTCTCTTTATTGAAATTTTTCTTGTCATCCCAAGCCTTTCGAAAAGTGGGCTTTTCTCCTTTCTTCTCATATAAGAATTTTTTTCTCCTTATAGTTTCTTCCATAGTTTTAGGATCATCATACTGTATCTTGTCACTGATGGGAGATGGTAGTCCACTTATATACCTTTGAATTTTGATAGTCTCATCTTTGATGAAATGAACATATTTCAATAGTTCCAAAAACCTTCATTCATATTCATCAATGGACATACTTCCCAGCTTGAGTTCAAAGAACTCCTTCAACTTTCTGTCATGGTATCTCTTAGTTAAGTATTTATTTTCGAAATACTTCTTGAATTCCTTCCAAGTAACATTTTTCTCTTTAATGTGTTGTACCTGCACAAGTTGATCCCACCACATGGATGGATTTCCTTTCAGTTGATACATTGCAATTCTTCCTTCTGCATGAGAGGAGTAATTGTGTAGTTGGAAATATTTCCTCATGCGAAGCATCTAGGTCTTGACATACTCCTCCTTCTATTGTTCTCCATCAAATGTAGGAGGGTTAATCTTTTTCATTTCTCCCTTCAGCTCATCCACTCCATATCTCCTATGCTTTCTGGTAGGAGATGGGCTTGAACTACAGTCTTCCCTCATCTGGGAGTGTCCTTGGTAGTGATGATGGTGTCTGCCAACTCTCCTTGATTTCCTCTTCTCATCATGGGATCTGGGACTTCCTGATTTACTGGATTCAGTTACCTTATCCAATTTCTTTTCTATCCTTTATAGTCTCTGTATCAACTTTATGTTGAATTCTTCCCATTGATCCCTAGCTTTCATGAGATTTTTGTTATCTGATCGGTGATGCTGGACATCTTTCTGCAATCTTTCAATGATTTTCATCATGTCTCTCCCCTCATATATCTCTTCTCCATGCCCATTGGAGTTTGATCCTTCAACTCCCAAATGGACATCCATTCCTTTAGCTTCATTTTCTGAATTGAAAGCATTCCATGCCTCCTCCATTTCTCAGTACTACGTGGCAATTCGGTTCGGTTCTAACAATCGTTAACTCTACAAACACAATGTCCAGTCAACCAAATTTTGTCAGGCCAATGGTCCTTAACAAATTCCATAGTATTCATAAACCAATTTGATTCAAAGAAACTTTCATATTTCATTCTGCGGCTCTCGATCAATCAAGAATCCCTGCAGATCTTTTCTTTCTAAGATCTGCTCTGTTCTGGAATAATTTTCGGGCACTAGTCCCTTTCTATTAGCCCCCAACCCATGTGACCACGGTTTTTGGCCAAGTACTAGGTCGATAGGTGCCTATTCGAGACTTCGGGCCTCCAGCTTCGAAAATTTTCAAAGCAAATCACAACAATTCTCTATGAGTTCCAGATTGATGAACTCGTGAAGTAGGGTGGATGAACAATCCACGACTACCCATCATACAATTGCTGGCACTCACTATGGAACCTCAGGCATCTGAGCTCCAAGACTTCAGAGCTTTGGAGCTTTGGGACTTCGGAGGATTTCACATCCGCACACCCCCAACACCCTGAACCATTAATCTCCGAACACTTCCATGTCAAATTTGGTGACATCATTACGTCTCGTCACCTTGACGTTATGAAACTTTTGAAAGTTATTCCTTTCGTTCCATTATGAACCATTCTTTAGGAGTGTCAAGTCTTTGGACTTCACAACTGGTGCCACACGTCCATTGGGACCCACAATTTTTGTACTTGAACGCCTTTCAAATTGTGGGTGCATGCAACGATGGTTTGGAGTAACCTGCCTTTCATCCCACAATTTGTTTGACGCTGACACGTAACCCCCTGGTAAAACCATGGTTTGGATTGCGGGACCGCCTTGGGAAATTAACTCTCGTGCAACTTAGGTCCCTGCAATGCCTCCTGGTCATCGATCTTGATGTATCGTGATCAATGCCAGTGTGGGTCCACCGACCTTTAACTATGTTATGTAACCTCAGGGCCCACATAGTACAACTGACAAAATTCCAGGTGGGGACATGTGGCAGGTATAGGGGAGGTCCACTTCACCTCTAGGTGATGTCATCATGACTCACTACTTCGGCTCTTTGTGCTTCAGAACTTCAAGCTTCAGGATTTATCTCCTCAACACACACTCATTCTCCCGAACGTCGAAATCCCAGACAAACCAATCTGTTAACACGTGTCCCTCTTAACGAATAGTCCAGATTAGCTCTGGACTTCGGAGCTTCAGGAGCTCTCGGCCTTCATACAACATCGTAACTTCCACCCTTGGCTTGATCCAATGGTTTTGGTCCAACTTCATCCCAATCTAATAGTCGATCTCTTCTCCCCAAATCTACGGTGTAGATCCACTTCGGGGACTTTGGGGCTTCAGCCTCTTCCCCTCTATAACACACACTTCACCGAAGTCCTAAATGCTTAAGGACTTGCAGATTAACCCTCCTGCACTTTTCTCCAGATCTGATGGTTGGGAATTGTCCTCCTTCTCTTGAACAGATTCCAATGACCCACAATATTGAGCAACCCATTACCACGTCTATCGTGGTTTTATAATACCACTACACCTCCTAATCTTCGTAACATGACCACGGTAACTTCTTGGCACCATTTCTCTCTGAACCTTGGTTCTAATGATCACTTATATGATCCATCCAAGCTTAGTACTTGAACCTTGGTTCTAATGACCACTTATTCGGCCCATCCAAGCTTAGTGCTTGAACCTTGGCTCTGATACCAATTTGTAACGTCCCCAACCACCAACAGGCTGGGAAATTCCACTACTCACACACTTCACATAGCTCAACTAGCTTTGATACCAACTTGTAACGTCCCCAACCACCAACATGCTGGGCAATTCCACTGCGGAACGTATATATATAACATGCATATTTAATGAATTTAAATCAAATAACATAGAATTACTACTACCATACAAACTGGAATGGAATTGACAGTAATTCCTACATGCAACGGAACACATGATAACATTTTAAGAATCACAGACATGCATAACATGCATATTTAAAGACGGAAATGACACTTATATTTTAACTGGAGTAAAACGAGCAACTGCATGCAAAACTTCCATGAATCTCCCAACTTTAGACCACACTGTGCATCACGCTCAATAGTGGGTCACCCCCAAACTAGGACTAAGCTCCACCCAGGGAAAGGGAATCCTAGACTAGGCTGAGGTTACAAGAAACTGCACAGTGCAACTAGAAGGATTCTCTCCAGGAGCCTTATTACACCCACTACTCACAGAATCTCATTCCCCACATGCCTGTTCCACCCTAAGGATATGCACCTTCACTGTTCCACAGTCCATCGGCTACTCCACTTCCCCTTTCAGGGTCTCGAAAATAGGCTGGATCAAGAATTCTCAGAGCTTTGTAGCTGGTGCTGGACTCTCTCTAGGACAAAATCATTTCCCAACAAACTCTCTCACCTGGAGAGAGCTTCTCATAGGCCTGAAAACCTGCCTCTTCAACCATGGGCCTGACAACCCACATCTTCAACCAATCTTCAATTTAGTTCAAGCAATGTGGGAAAAACATCAAAGGTTCAATACAGCTCAGGGAATGGAAACAACCATAAATTTGGCAAGGCATAGTATGACTCGGTTTTATCAAGTGCATATATGTTGGGCTTCACAGGAATACATAGGTTGACTTCCCCAATTAGCGGTTTCAGAGGTGCATGAAGATGTAGAGGTCAACAATAGAGGCAAAACAAGTTAGGCGAGGATGGAAGAATGGGAAGCAAACCCTCCAACAAGCTAACTTTCCCGTTTAAATTGCATGTTCCTAAGATGACACATGTCGCCCATGAAGCACACTCCTTTCCATTTGGAAGTCACTCGTCCTCCCAAAAGAACTCAGGATAAAAACATATCATTCTAATGAGTTTTTGGAATAATAATTATGAATTATTATTATCTTGGACTTAAGCCCTTAAGCTTAGCCCCTCTTTCCAACCTCTCAGCCCCCTCTCCCTTACCCAACCTAGTGGAAGCTTAGTCCCCCATCACGATTTCTTCATGGTCGGTCTACATGCAACGATGTATTTTATTATTAATTTGCATAATTACATATACAAAATTAGGCCCACTGACCTTGGCATCTAAGCTCTTCGGCCTATTAAACACGTAAGCCTACCAACTTGTAATTACTTGGCTCACCAGACTACAAACATCATTACATTTCACAAGGGCTCGGCCTTGGGGTATTACAATATTGCACTGTTACTATGATGATGCCTTAAAAAAACTAAAATAACCAATATTTTTTGTCAATTCAAGATGGTCGTAAAACAATCATCAGATCCCATAATATTTGCTCGTTAATGCATTTTAATGGGATATTTCCTCGAGCTTTCCTCTTATTAATGCCAATATTTTCGAACCTATCTGGTGAGTTGTCACTAGTAAAAGAATAATTGATGTGCATTGGTAAGGGTGAAAGTTGGCGTGGATGGAAGGGAGCGAAAAATGATTTAAAACTTTTGTGAATCCGAGAGTCTGTGAATCCAAAAAACTTTGAAGACTTGACTAAGTATGGAAAGGCGGGTCGGGCAGACAAAGTCATCGTATTTAGAGTTAGGCTTGTGAGTTCGAGGAGTCTGGGGTTGAATTGTAGATCACCGAAGTTTTGGGTGCAAGATATATACCCCGAACACGGGGCACCGGAGTTCAATAACGCCTATCTGCGAACCCGGGTTCATAAAATTGGCTAAGTATGCAAATGAACGATGGTCGGTCGGACTCGTGATGTGAAGATATAGATGGAGATGAGGATTTTTCAGTTTGCCACCTCGGGAACCTGCGAGCATAGAAATGCAACTAAGTATAGAACCAAAAATGCATAATAGAGGGGAAGAAGAAAAGAGAAAAACAAGTAATTTTAGAAGAGGAAAAAGAAAGGGAGACAAGAACTTTATCCCTCACACAACAACATTTAGTATCATAATTAGGAAGCCATAGAAACACAGTAAATATGGGAAAAAATTCTCAGCTATGAAATATAGTTGGAGCTGGACAAACTCTGGTTCAAGTCAAAAGAGATGTTTATATCTACTGCAAAATTTTTCATATTATTTTATTTTAATAGTATTTTTTGGTGTCCCAACTATAAAACCATGTTCCAATTTGCGTTTCTCAAGTGGATATGTGTTTGTGGAGAAACCAATGAACAAGTACGAAGAGGCTCAATTGCAGCTGCAGGACCTCAAATCTACAAAGTTGAATCAAACAACAATAAGCAACATCCAACGAACCAACGAGCAAGCGTCAACTAGAAATGTCAGTGAAGAAAAATATTGTGCAAATTTACTACAAACAAGATTGTATAAAAAAATCGAAGGAATTTATTGTAACACGCCTATTAAGCAAACATTTTAGGCTGTGAGGCATGACAAGTAAACATGTAAGACTGTGAGGATCGTGCAAAGGCCTCCCACTGTGTAAACATTTAAGTAATCTGTAGTTTGCACAGTTGACATTCTGCATCCACAATTGGAACACCTCCATAACACCCAATGACATATAAAAAAGGAAATTGAATTTTCTCTTCCCATACGAACATGTTCTGGAAGAGGATTTTGACTCACGCATCTCCATCATTTAAATTTCTCAGTTGCAACTAAAAATAAGAAACAAAAAATAACGAATATGAACATAAACCTAGCAACAAAACCCACCCGTCAATGGGGAACGACAAAAGCGCAGTTCCAATCACGGTTGCATAATACCAAGCATGCAAACTGCAACAACAACAACAGACAAACAAGAAACCAATCAACAAGAAATAAGCAAGCATCAACCAGTGAATCAGTAACAACGCTAAAGAACAATGTTTCCCATATTCACTGCAGACAACATTGCAGAAGAAAAAAAAGAAAAAAGAAAAAAAAAAATCAGACGAAAGTGTATTGTAATGGGCCTTTTAAGCAATGCAAGAATTCAACCGCAACACTGAGACCCACTAGTGAATGGAGAAGGACAGAAGCACATCCCTTGGCCTGGAAACTGCAACAACAAGTCCAACTGCAGATGTAGGACCCCAAAATTGCAAAGTTGAAGCAAACAAGAGCAAGCAACAAACAACAAACCAGTGAACAAGAACCAAAATGCCCAACCACAGTTGTAGGACCTCAACTCTGTAAAGTTGAATCAAACAACAATAAGAAACATCCAAAGAACCAAGGAGCAAGCATCAACCAACCAACCAGGAATGTCGGTGAAGAACAATATTAGCCAAATTGACTGCACAAGAGATTGTATCAAAAAATTGGAGGAAAATGTATTGTAACACAAATGTTAAGAAAACATTTCAGGCTGTGAGGCATGTTAGGTAAACATTTAAGGATGCGAGGACCGTCCAAATGCCTTGTAAACAATTAATAAAGTTGCAATTTCCACGGTTGGTATTTTTCAATACTGGGAGCGATCAAAATCTTCTTGCAACCCATCTTTGTATGTGCCTACTATGACCAGAGAGGCAGGACTATAATGATGTCTTCGTCTCATTCCTAATCGCCAATGTTCGACACAGAACCCTCCTCCATCACAGCCACAGTGACATATAAGAAAGTTAAATCGTATTTTCTCGTCACATACAAAGATGTTCTGCAAGAGGATTTTGACTTAGGCATCTCCAGTATTGAAATTTCTCACCTACAAAATGAAAATACCAAACAACAAGCAACAAATAGGAAGCTAAACATGGCACCAAAACCCACCCATCAATGGGGAATGACAGAAGGCCAGTTCCAATCATGGTTACAGAATCATAAGCGTGCAAACTGCAACAATACCAAGAGACAAACAAGAAGAACAACAATAGGAAAACAAGAAACCGGCGAACAAGCAAGGAGAAAGCATCAACAAGTGAACCAATAATGCCCCTGAAGAACAATATTGCCCATATTCACTGTAAAAAAAATCAAAGGAAAATTTGTTGTAACAAGCAAGTAAACATTTAAGGCCTGTTAGGTAAACATTAATTCTGTCTTGTGTAAACATTTAAGAAAGAATGCATATAAAATAACTATAATAATACAAAATAACAATAACAATAAAAAAAAATAGTAACAATAGTTTGAACAACAGTCTATGCAAAAAAAAATTAGTCAAAGGACAAACTAATATGAAGTCAACTAATAAAAAAGTGACTCTCTATGCTCAAAACTTTGGATATCTAAACATTTAAAAAAAATATTAAAAATTCAGAAAGACCTCCAATCTCTTATCCAATCAAATCATGACATATATGGTAGTTTTTATTATATACAAATCAATGTTTTTAGTTGGCTAGTTCCAACAATTATGCACATATTTTTAGTTAAAGGACAAACTAATATAAAGTCAAGAACGTTGTTTCTGGATTAGATGGACCATTAAATGACTGAGTCTCAAGCCATTCCCTCTAGGATCGTCTTATGAGGGCTTAGAGGCATCATATGGCTCAGGCCCCTCTCCTCCAATGAGGTTGAAGCCTCCATACCTTTTTCGTGAGAAACCTTGATGGCTTCGTTAGCTCGATCTAAAAATTGAGGGACACTCGAATCATTCCCTAAACCCTAAACCTAAATTTTTTACCTCCAACAAGTTGTGTACCCGTGCAATTGGATCATCTCTCGAGCTGGGAAAAGCGATATTATGTCTCGAAGTTACAAAAGCTTCACACTATTTAACTAGATTTGATTTTATGAGAAGTGCAATATTTCGATGTAACGATACATTCTAACCTAGCAAATCAGAAACCCTACCCACACTCAATTAATCTACTATTATTATTTTAAAATTAATAAATTTATCTTTTTTTTAATAATCATAGATTAACATGAGACATGCTTTAAAACTCTTCAGAAAGATTCTAACCATTAATAATACTGACAATCCCAAATCATTTCAGTGCACAATTAGACCTGTTTATCTCCTTTTTTGGATACACAAAATAGTTAAAAAAAAATCAAAGAGTCTTATCTCAAGCATTAGCACAAAGAAAAGAAGGATCTGCATTTTCCATTATAGAGAAAGATGTATTACAGTCAGGTATAGTTGTTTTCCTGTCATTGCTGCTGCCACTGGGAGCATGGCTTAGGGCACACCTTCACACACACCTTCACACTGTCATCATATTTTCTGACAGTTCTAATTCATTAGCTCATCTAAACGCTAAAATGCCCCATTTTCGTTGGGATTTGTAAAGAGAAATAAAAGAAGAATACTTGGGAAATGTTGGGAATGAATGCACTAATTATTGATTTCATATGAATTATATAAATCCTTACAAAGACAATTTTACGGTTTTTTAACTAACTGAGTAACTGTAAACAAACCGGTTTCACTAACTAACTAATTTGTTAAGGCAACTACAACTCCTAACACTCCCTCTTAATCTAGAGGATTACATTATTAATAATGACTAAAATTTGACGTTGAAATTGAAAAACATCTCTTCCGAAAGGTTTAGTGAAGATATCAGCTAGCTAGCTGAGCTTTAGAACCACAAAATTTGAGGAATATGTCACCATTTTTTACGAGTTCACGAATGAAGTGAAATCGAGTATCAATGTGTTTTCTTTTCTGATGAAACACATTATTCTTTGACAAGGAAATGACAGAGTTATTGTCACAAAAAATCGAAATAGGTTCTTTGTCGTATATCCAAAATCCATCAAAATCCTTTTAAGCCAAACTGCATGGCATGTTACTGTTGTTGCTGCTACATATTCCTCTTCTATAGAAGAGATAGAAACTATGGGCTTCTTCTTAGATGCCCATGAAATCAAATTCTTTCCAAAAAGAAAAGCATATCCTGAAGTGCTTTTTATGTCGTCAATGCTTCCTGCATAATCACTGTCGGTATAACCTGTAAGTATACTGTCTGCTGAAGTTGTGTACGACAAACCATAAGTGGTTGTACCTGCAATGTATCTTAAGATCCTGTTACCAACTTTCCAATGAGAATACTTAGGAGATTCCATAAACTTGGAAATGTAACTTGATGCATATGTTATGTCAGGTCTTGTAGTAGTAAGATACATAAGACTACCAACAAGTTGTTTATACAATGTGGAACTTATTACTGATCCCAATCTTCCTTTCTTAATTTAGTGCCAAGAGAAATAGGAGTGTCAACAGGCTTACACTTTTCCATCTTAAATTTTTTCAAAACATTAACAACATATTTTTGTTGACTAATAAATATACCATGATCAGATTGGTCTACTTCAATGCCTAAGAAATACTTCATTAATCCAAGATCTATCATTTCAAACTCATTTTTCATGGTTGATCTAAATGCATCTAACATCATGTTTCCTATGTAGATCATGTTGTCAACATAAAGACATAGGATGAGAATATTACCCTACTAATTTACCTTGATATACAAAGTAGGGTCATTTCCGCTCCTACTGAAACCATATTTGAGTAAATAATGATCAATCCTATTATAGCAAGCTCGTGGAGCTTGCTTCAAACCATACAAGGCTTTCTTTAATTTGTACACTCGATGCTCTTGTGTTTTAACTTCAAATTGAGGTGGTTGATGAACATACACTTATTCATTTAACACTCCATTCAGGAAGGTGGACTTAACATCCATGTGATAAATAGGCCACTTGTTTTGTCTTGCAATGGCCAAAACAAATCGAACAATATCTGATCTTGCTACAGGTGTGAAAGTTTCACCATAATCAATGCCAGGTTGTTGTGAAAAACCTCTGGAAACTAACCTTGTTTTATGTTTCTCAATCTCACCTTTTTCATTCAGTTTAGTTTTATAAACCCATTTGACACTTATGACATTTTTATCTACAGATAGATCAACTAAATCCCATGTATTGTTTCTTTCAATAGCTTCTATTTCATTATTCACTGCATCTACCCATAACTTTTTTCTTTGCAGCTTCATCAAAACAAGTAGGTTGAGATGAGAAAAATGCAAACTATACTACATTATCATCTTGGTCATATATATCATGCAAACTTTTCATTCTTTGATTATTATGGTCAGAATCTGAATCACTATGAGATGAAGATGAATCACTATGAGATGAAGAATCATTATGAGATGAAGAACTACTTTCATTTTGAACTTGCAATCTTGGAAGATGTGTTATTGATTCTTGATGTTCATCTTTCTTTGTAGGTGCTTGATGTTCATCTAACTCAAGAGAAGGATTGTGAGAAGTATTGTTTTCCATTTCATCCCATGATTTATCTTCCATAAACTTAACATCTCTACTTACTAGAAATTTCTTAGTAATAGGATTGTATAATCTGTATGCTTTCGACTATTCACTATAGCCAATAAAAATGTACTTCTCACTTCTACCATCAAGCTTCTTTCTTAGCTCTTCAGGAACATGGGCAAAAGCAAAACAACCAAATTTTTTGAAATGAGAAACATTTACCTTAGATCCACTCCATTTTTCTTCAGGTACTTTACCTTGAACATTGTAAGTTGGTGATCTGTTAAGTATGTAAATTGAACATGCAACTGCTTCAACCTAGTAATCTTTGGAAATTTTTCTTGTTGTAAGTAAACTCTTGGCCATGTTCATGATGGTGCAATTCTTTCTTTCCGCTACTCCATTTTTTTGTGGAGTATATCTGGTAGTCGTTTGCTTTTTAATACCATGATGTTTACAAAAATCAACAAACTCTCTTGAGTCATATTCACCTCCTCCATCAGATCTCAAAACTTTGACAAACCTGCCACTTTGTTTCTCTGCTTCAGCCTTGAATTCTTTGAATCGAGTGAAAGTCTCAGATTTGT
>ML841914.1:27398-59834 GCA_009831015.1 Picea engelmannii
GGGAGAATGAACACATATACCCTGGAGAAGAATGGGAGAACCCATATGTTGCTTCCGATAAAGGATAAGGAGGTGAAGCCGGAAGTAAGCAACACAGTACTTCTCATGAGTGGGAAGGAACTTCTTACAGAGGTTAAGAAGAAGGAGGATCCACAATTCTTTGTGGTCAGGAAGCCGCGGATTGTTCTGACTAGCACAAGAGTGGACGATTTACCAGATGAGATTCAGTAACTGCTGGAAGGGTTCACTGACATCATAGTGGACGAATTACCTCATTCGTTGCCATCGGTGAGGAGTCTGAGTCATCATATTGATCTCATACCAGGAGCTAGTTTTCCAAACAACGCCGCATACAGATTGACGCCGCAGGAGAATGAGGAGGTTAAAAGGCAAGTCCAGGATTTGTTGGACAAAGGGTTAGTCAGGGAAAGCTTGAGTCCGTGTGCTGTTCCAACAGTACTCAGTCCGAAGAAAGACGGAGGCTGGAGGATGTGTACCGAATCGAGGGCGATCAATAAGATAACCATCAGGTACAGGTTTCCATTGCCGAGGATGGATGATTTGATGGATTTCTTAAGTGGAGCAAAATACTTTTCAAATATTGATTTGAAAAGCGGATATCACCAGATTCGCATGAGGGAAGGCGATGAGTGGAAGACAAAATTTAAGACAAACGAAGGTTTCTATGAATGGCTTGTTATGCCGTTTGGCTTAACAAATGCACCGAGTACCTTTATGAGGTTGATGAATGAAGTCCTGAAGGATTTCATCGGGAGGTTCGTCATTGTGTATTTGGATGACAAACTGGTTTATAGTAAATCAGTGGCAGAACATCTGGAGCATTTGGCTAGAGTGATGCAGAGATTACAGCAGGAGAAGCTGTTGATTAACATGAAGAAATCCTCATTCATGAAGACAGAGCTTATTTACTTGGGTTTTGTTATTTCGGCAAATGAGTTGAGGATGGATCCGGATAAGGTGGAAGTAATCAAGAATTGGCCATCACCGTGGAATGTATTCGAGGTGAGGAGTTTTCATGGTTTGGCTAGTTTCTACCGGAAGTTCATTAGGAATTTCAGTGGAATCAGTGCAACGATGATGGATACAGTGAAGAAGCGGCATAAGTCTTTTCACTGGACAATAGAGGCTGAGAATAGCTTCAATATGTTGAAGCGGAAGATCACGGAACAACCGGTGTTGGTGTTGCCGGATTTCCTGAAGACATTTCAGGTGAAATGCGATGCAAGCGGGTTTGCAATCGGGGCGGTCTTGAGTCAAGAAGACGGGCCAATCGCATATTTCAACGAGAAGCTGAACGAGGCGAAATTGAAGTACTCCATGTATGATAAATAATTCTATGCTATCATACAGGCGTTGAAGAAATGGAGGCATTACTTGATACCCAAGGAGTTTGTATTGTACAGCGAAAATCATGCACTACAGTTTGTGACTCAACAGGAGAAGTTGAATCAGAAACATGCCAAATGGGTTGAGTATATGTAGAATTTCAGATTTGTTATCAAGCATATTTATGGTACTGCTAACAAAGTTGTTGATGCTTTGAGCAGGAAGTGTTTGCTGTTGCAGGAGTTCCGAGTCAAAACATTGGGTTTTGAGGATCTCATGAACATGTACGCAGGCGATCCAGATTTTGGAGAAGCGTATGAAGTAGCTGAGAATCCAGTTCTCAGAGACAGAAGCCCTTAGATAGATTATATGATCCAGGAAGGATTGTTGCTCAGAGGCAATCAACTGTGTATTCCGAAATGCTCCATGAGGGAGAATCTGTTGAAGGAGAAACACAGTGGTGGATTGGCAGGACATTTTGGCCATGACAAAACATTCGCGAAGCTGAATGAGTCATATTTTTGTCCAGGAATGAGAGAAGATGTTAAGATATTCGTTGACAGATGTCAAATTTGCCAGCTTCGAAGGGGAGGAAGCAGAATGCGGGATTCTATCAGCCACTGCCCATACCAGAGAGGCCGTGGGAGGCGATAAGCATGGATTTTGTATTAGGGTTGCCAAAGACACAAAGAGGTGTTGATTCAATCTTTGTGGTAGTGGATAGGTTTTCCAAGATGGCACACTTCATCCCATGCCAGAAGACCAGCGATGCGACTCACATCGCAAATCTATTTTTCAAAGAGGTCATTCGACTTCATGGGTTGTTGAAAAGTATAGTTTCGGACAGAGATGCGAAATTCATAGGGCATTTTTGGAGGACCTTATGGAAGAAGATGGGAACTAACTTGGCGTTTAGTTCGACTTATCATCCTCAGACGGATGGACAGACAGAAGTGGTCAACAGAAGTCTGGGAGACTTGCTGAGAAGCTTGGTGATAGAGCACCATAGTAGTTGGGACAATATATTACCACATGAAGAATTTGCGTACAACGACTCAGTGAATAGGAGAACAGGGAGGAGTCCATTTCAGGTTGTATATGGGATGCAACCGAGAGGAGTTTCTGAACTGAGGGATTCGGAACAGACTGCGACTAGCAGCGCTAGTGCAGAAAAATTCACAGAGGCGATGAAAGAACTTCACAGCCAAGTGAAGGAGAGACTGCTGAAATCAAGCCAGGAGTATAAACGCAGAGCCGATCAACATAGAAGACAACTTCAGTTTGAGGTTGGTGATCTGGTTCTGGCGCACTTGAGGAAAGAAAGGTTCCCGAGAGGAACATATAATAAATTGAAAATGAAGAAAATCGGACCATGTAAGGTCTTGAGAAAATTTGGGGAAAATGCTTAAGAGATCGAGTTACCGAATGGGATAGGAATATCTCCGATATTCAATGTCGTAGATTTGTACCCATACAGGGCTGGAGAAGCAAAGACTGGAGATGAGCAGCCAGTGATCCAGTGGATAAAACAATTTCTAGTTGCAGAGAAGCCACAGATGAAATGCATACTGGACAAGAGACTGAGTAAAAGGACCAGGCGAAAACAATATTTTGAGTATCTGGTCAAGTGGAAGAATCATCCAGTTGAAGATGCCAGCTGGGAGACTGAAGCTGAGATACAAAAGCATGGATAGACCGTGCAGGAGCTCATGGACAGGAGCCCATGAAAGTTTTCAAGCGAGGGAGTATGATGCAGGAGCATCGCCAACACATCAAGCAAGCCAACGCGGAAGCGGAAGACAGCTGGACAAGCGAGCACAAGTTTTGAAAACACTTTGGAATTGTTGCGCAAATCTTAATGAGCCATTAAGATGAGGCGCACTTGTATATTGTAAAAGGACCTTGAGCGGATAGCTCTCGTCCTTAGTAGATAGATGACATTTAAGATAGTTAATGCAGGTAGATAGAAATTTAATTCTAGATTTAATAGCTTTAGAGCGCAAGAGGGAAACAAGATATAGACACCCTCATTGTGCATTTGTATTATTATCTAGAAGAAGCAGAAGAGCATGCAGAGAGCCGTGTGAAGAACACCCATGTATAGACATTTGAATTAATAGAAGAAAGCTTTGATTCAAATTCATGGTTTGTGTTTTTCTCTGTGTATTGATGTTGATGTGCTCATGAATGTTTGCTTCCTGTTATGCATTTGCTTTTATATGTTGTGTATGTGATTTCAGGTATGAATTGAAGTCTGAGAGGGAGGTGGAATGAGTTTCAATGGTTTCTCTATTTGAGTCAGAGAATTCCTGCAAGGAGTGCAGTTGAAGTGTCCGCAAGGAGTGCGTTGACAGAGGGTTCAAGTAGAGAAAGCTTTTGTTCTCATTCACCCCAAAAAGGTGCAGTTGGGCACAGGAGTCGTGCAAGGAGTGCGCAGGCTAAGCGAAGTTTCAGGGTTGTGAACCTGAGAGAAGAGTTTGACAGACTGCTGTTGCAGGAGTGCGCAGAGCCAAGTGACCTCAACACTTCGGCGTTGTTGAAGGTTTGCCGTAAGGACTGTGTGCAAAGAGTGTTCCTGAGAAGACTTAAAGTCGTAGGAAAAGCTTAGGAGGGATAAGGCCTTCAAGTTGTTGAAGGACAGCGTAGAGAAGTCATGCATTGAAGGTCAGCAAGAAGCGTCTTAAGTTTAAGCTGCAGGTGACGAGTTTCGTGGAGGAATACTTAGTCATTTCGCAGGAATCATCAGGAAAAACAGATGGTCGAAATTCTCCGAGGAGAATCCGTGAATCACCGTGAGCCGTTAGATCTTGGAGAGGTGCAGGGAAGATACGGCGACGTATTCCCGAAAGGTTAAAAGCTCAGGAGGGGCAACGCCATTGATCCGAGCCACAGAATTCGTTGGATCTACACGTATATCGTGTATCGGGGTTTCGTAAGTTGAAACTCCAAAGGATTGCAACGGGAATCGTGATATAGTGATACGCGATGTCCTGACGGTTACGTAATTAGAGTGGGCCACAGCGGAGTCGGTGAGTAGAGGACAGTTGGCACGAGCCATCGGGGTTTCGCAGCGAGAAGTCCCGAACTCACTACATCAGGATTCGCGAAATCGCGAACCCTGAATTCCCGATAGAGGTGATAGGACGTTGAAAGGTCAACTCGCACGTGTGCGTTGGAGTTTCAGCACATCGGGTATCGGGAGTCGGTAAACCAAAGTGTTCGATATCGCGAGTGGCAAAATCGCGATAGAGAAGAAGTCCCGACGGGGAGACGGGACCGTTGAAAAGTCAAATCCGCGAGCTCATCGGAGTTTCGGCATATCAGGACTTGGGAGTCTGAGAACCGAGTGCTTGATATCGCGAGTAGCGAAGACACGATAGGAGAAGTCGTGATAGGTAAAGTTCCGACAGGATAAGATAAAAGGCAGCGTTGACTGGCCATCGGGTCTCGGGGATTCGAGAGCATAGCATTCGACCTTCGAACTTGCGAAGCTGCGAGTTCCGATCCTTCGAGTGCAGAGAGGGGATCACACGGAGATTTCTGTGGGTGCAGATTTCCCGATAGGGAAATAGAAGGACGTTTAAGTTCTTCGAGCCGAAAAGAAGAGAAGATCCTGTGTGTGCGCGTGGACCTTCTTACTTGTGGGTGGTGAAGGGGCTGTGTTGCCGTCAAAATATCTAGCTTATTAGGAATAATCTTGAATCATCTAGATATGGGTTTTATTTTTCAACTTCTAGACTATCTAAAATTTATGGAGAAGTCCAAAATTAAAATCATATTAAAATAAATTGTTATGCTATTGATTTAGAAAAAGTAATTGGTTAAAATTTAAGTTCTAAAGTAATAATGAATCTAATAGTAATTTATTATAAAAATAAAAAAATATTTTTTGGTTAAGAAATTTTAAATTGGAATACTTATTAATATATGTATAATAATATATGCTTATATTATATCATTTTAACATAAGATGCTTAATAGGTATTTATATAATATGCCATGTCACATAGTGCGTATATATGAGCTAAGTTTATATTTCAAAAATAAATCGTCTTCAATCTTTTGATACAACCAAGATACACAATTACTATGACAAAAAGTATGATAATTACTTGTTTCACATTCAAAAGTTGTAGTTTCATCAATTTCGATCGATATAATAGGAAGAGGAAGAATAAATGGTTGAGGATAAATAAGGAAGAGTGTTTCTCTAAAATCTAATAGTAATTTATTATAAAAATAAAAGTATAATGTTTGGTTAAGAGATTTTAAGTTGAAGTATTTATTAATATATTTATAATAATAGATGTTTATATTATATCATTTTAACATAAGATGCTTACTAGTTAGATATTATATTAAGTGCTACCTTGATATTTATGTTAATGGAATATTAATAATGCATTATTACATTTTTGTTAGCGAGTCCCACTTAGTAGCTTAGTAGTTTATATTATGCGTTTATTTAAACCATGCAATATATGAATGAACACAAAAGCTCCTTGGAGAGATTGTACCATAATCAAAAGAAAGATCTCAACAAAAAGGTCGTGCTAAAATTGGTCTTGAGTTAAATAAACCATGCAATATATGAATGAACACAAAAGCTCCTTGGAGAGATTGTACCATAATCAAAAGAAAGATCTCAACAAAAAGGTCGTGCTAAAATTGGTCTTGAGTTTCCTCCTAACCTGTCCAACATGTCCACACTGCTTAAACTCTATTTAAGCTTTATCTCTTGAACATTTACTTCGACATTTTCTACATGATTCTACTTGTAAATTCTATTATTTGCTAGACAACTTCTAATTATAAATGGATCCAAACTAAAGAGTGGATAAGACTCAAGTACCTATAATCAATCAACATTATGAAAACAATGTAAAATAATACAAGTTATCATGGAACAAGTCAAATAAGGATGTAAGAGAGAAGTTAAAGAAAATTAATTAAAAATGACAAGGAAACCGAAATGAGAGGAGCCTAAGGAATGGAAAGTGAAGAGCCATGGTTGCCTTTTCTTACTCCCTATCTCTCCCTATTTCTCCACTCTCCCTCATTTTCAAAGGGATTTTAGCAAAGGAGGAGGAGAACATCATCTTTTATTTTACTATGTGAGGATTTCTTCAAAGGAAAAATGACTTAATAATACTCACCCTTTCTCAACAGCTAGTTAATGCCCACCATTCAATGCATTAGGGGAGGGAGATCCATGGTCACCCTTAAGGAGCTATTAGAGAAACTTGCTAAACCAATTTTCTCTCTCTTGGGAGTTGTTCTTTCTGTGGGTGGTAAAATTGGATGTATGGTTGTTGTATTGAAGTGCACACATCATTGTCCTCTCTTGTTGGGTGTGTAATTTGTTGCGTGGGGGTTTTAATTGTTGCTAGGTCAAACTCATGTCACGCTGGGCATCTAATTTGTTTGTTGGGCAATTAAATTATATGTTAGGTTGTTTTTTCTAATGTCAAAGCATATCTAACTATGTTGAGCCATTTCGTGAGTGTTGGGCGCCCCAAAACTAGTTTGTTAGTTGCCCATGACTTGGATTTGTTGTCCAAAATTTGCGTGTGATCTCTAACTTGAGGAGAAGCCTCACACACTCATTCTTTGTTGTCCAAACTCATTGCGGAAACCCCGACAACAAGGAAAGTGCACCCATGATTGTTCTTTGTTATCCAAACTCATTGTGGAAATCCTAGTACAAGGAGAGCACACCCACAATTTCTCTTTGTTGTCCTAACACAACGTGGAAACCCTAGCACAAGGAGAGCGCACCTTCGAATTTGGTTTTACAGTAAAAAATCATTGTAGAAACCCTAGCATGAGGATAGCAGACCCACACAGTTGTTTTGTTTGGCAAACACAACGTGTGTACTTTAGCTCAAAGAGATCTCCTACGTTTGCTCTTTGTTATCCACGATCTGGTGAACCCTAGCGCGTGGGAAACCCAGCGCTGGCATTTGTTTTGCTCTCAAAAAAATCTCTAATCATAACCCTAGCTAAACTGTGTTGTTATGCTAGAAAACCTGGCGGCGTGTGTACCAAACTAATCACACTCAAGCTATCACCCAAGTACCAGAGAGCTCAGGGACAATATTACCTGGGTTAGTTATGTACCAATATTCCAACCTCACCCAAGTACCAGAGAGCTCAGGGAGAATATTACCTGGGTTAGTTATGTACCAATATTCCAACCTCATTTGTTCCTGGTCCATACATTACATTGGGCATCCATCTTCATTGCTGGAGCATTTCCTCTATTTCCCACAAGTATTACAATTGAATATGATGTGAAATCCTAGGTTAGAAGACGTTATGTGTAGGAGAGCTGGCCATATGGAACGTAACTCACATGGTTGAATGATGTTACAATGCAGAGACATAAAATGACTAGGGCGACTGTGTTGATAATGGCTAGCTCTACCACCTGGACCGCCAATTCTCAGTAGGTGATTAATCCATTTGTGTATGGAGGCGCCTAGGTATCTTCCATTTTATGTGCTTCATGGATTCTCATATTTTTCAAGCATGTGTTAAAAAATATCTGTTCCAATCTTAATATGTTGTCTTTATTCATTCCACAAATTGAAAGAATCAGTCACTTAGTCAACCAAGAAACTAGAGAGTAATTGCACTAAGAATTGTACTGAGCATTGAAGATCTTTCTCATAAGAAGCACAATTGAGATAGAGCTCATAAATCAAATTTTGCAACTTCTTTTGATAGAGCTTTTCATTTGCCTTGGTATTTTCAAGCTCTTTTCTTATTTAGTTTCTTATCAGATTTTTTAAATTAAAAAATTGAAGTTTTTAATTTTATGGTATCATTATATTTCTAGATTACAATTTTTAGATTATAATAGTGATTAGAAATCCTTTGATTGATGTTATACTTTTCCCACCATCCTTTTACTCTTTCTTTATATTTTATTAGTTTGTAATAATGTGAAGGAAAAATTTATGAATTTTTATAGGAAAGAATTCCAGGTAAATAATTGGATTCACACAAATATGCTACTGAATATTGATATATTTGCTGTAATAAATAAATAATTCCAATTTATGAATGTTAGTTATGATGTATGTAAATGTTAAATGAAAGCTTAATTTTTTTTTCCTGCCAATAGTTTTATGATTCATATTTTCAATAATATAAACTTGAATACTTTTGAAGAATATCAAATGAATGGAAGAAGAATATCAAATGAATGGAAGAAAAATATGTTTGTTTATTATGTTTTATGAAAATATATTCATTTCTGTGAAATAATAATAATTTTATGGATATTATGAATGTGAAAAAAAATATTTATTAAATTTTATTAAAATTTTACTAATTTTTCATATCATTGTTGTTTAATTTTTTAAAATTATAAAGATTTAGAAGAACAATATTTTATCTTTTTCATTTTCTTTAGTTAAACATTTACTTAATTTACACTTGCTAATTAAAATACAATTATTTTAATGACTTTTCATCTTTGATTTGAAAGATTGAATAACTATATTTCATTCCAATTGAAATTAAAAGGAATCCTTAAATTTAATCAATATTTGTGACACAACCTCCCTAAAACAAACTTGTTGGTTTGAATGAAGAAATTTGACTTGTTCCTTTGAATAAACAAGTATGAGGACCAACCCTCCTCGAACCAAACTTGTTCCTTTGAATGAAGAATTTTCTTTGTGGAAAGTTATGCAAACAAAGAAATCTCAAATGACTCAATGGGCGATTGAAACATATAATGTTTAGGCTAGGATAATGTTGTCTAAATATTTTACATTTTGACATTTTTCACCTCAAATCAACTATATAAATGTGGGCCAAATTATAAGTTCTGCAAATAAAGAAACTTCAAATGATCGAGGTGATTGAAACATAGAATGTTTAGACAAGGCAAATTTTGTCTAAAAGTTCTAGGTTTTGACATTTTTTTCCATAATCCAAAGATATATATGTGGTAAAAATCACAATTTTTTGTTATTTAAATTTCATTTCTAAATGCATAAATAGATTCAGTGCCCTGAAAACCCCGAGGGCACTTCGATTATACAGATTTGTGATAGGATAAACTTTCTACAAAAAGAGATTTTTTAGACATTTTTTTGTGAGAGTATGAGCCCCAAAGAATCTCACGAATTAGTTAATCATAATATTATATTAATATGTGGTTAATATGCGAACTTTATAGATGTGATACTCTTGTTTAAGTCTTTTCCTGGGGCGTGTATAGCTCAAATATGGGACTTAGAAAATTTCTGTGTCAATGACTCTAAATAAAGGTTCCTGGAAAAAAGGACCAGGAATCACAGACATTAAACATTCAAATATATTGAACACAATTTTAGGAATCACACACATTAAACATTCAAATATAATGAACACAATTTCCTGACTTCCAGCATAGTTGGAGAAAAACAATTTAGCATTCCGAAAGCAGCCCACAAGGCACTGTCGAAATTGTTCTCGAATTAGTTTTCTTTGAAATTTATAAAAAATTAATAATGTCTGTTACATATTTATGGAATCTGTTACATATTTCTGGAAATTTAAATGCGTTTGTCATATAGAGTGGATTGGGGCTCCCGCAGACCATAAAATAAATAAGTACAAGAAATAGGATTGTAGAAAGAAGAAGTGCACGACGGTAGAGAGGAAGACCTGAAAAGAAGAAATTGGAAGTTATGAGTCTTTGGTTAGAGATTTCTATTTAAAGAGGTAGAATAACTGGATTGATAAAGAAAACAAGATGTGATCAATATAGACTTACTATGAAGCAGATGCCTTTTTGTTGCTCTCATCGACGACCACTGGAATCATGCCAACCAGTTGTTTCCCTTCGTCAGTGAGCTTGTCAATTCTCCTTTGGAGCCATTCTTCAATGTAGCTTCTCATGGGGGCCACGTTGATTTCATCCTAGATTTCTATATTGAAAAGCTCGTTTTCTAATTTTGTTAGATCCATGGAAATACTATGCAGAGCCTATTCAATTTCTTCATTGTGTTCTGAATAGTCCACTAGCCAGTTCTCGATGTCATCTTCACCATATTCAAGGATGTCGTTAAACTTTTCTAAAGACAACCCCTTTAAAATATCAACTTGTTCATTGAAGGCTTGCTTGGTTAAGGACAAGGATTTGAGGATCAAGTTTGGGTATTGAATCTCGTTGGCACTTCCGACTAAGTCTATTTGGGTCAGGTTTCTAAATAATTCTTCTTTCTCTGATATGGATTGTTCACATGATTCGACAATGAGCTGTAGGTTCTTAACTTTCTCTTTCCAGCATGCTTTTAATTGTTTGATCCAGTTTGGGGAGGGGAGATCCTCTTGTCTTCTTTTCAGATCTGAGATGTTGATGACATGGTTGGAAAAAGGGATCACTGTCTGTAGATAGAAACGTTCTTCATTTTTTAAATTCGTCTGCAAATGTTCATGAAAATCATTTGCCCTCGTTCAAAAGGAAGCTATATTTTGTGATGTTTCCGAGGATTCAGTAATTACTTGCATTCTTTTCTTGATATTTTTCTCTATATAGCCTCTACAGGATGTGAGGAGGCTGGATGATCCTTTTAACTTGGCTGCAAGGGTGGCAGGCACGGTTTTTTCTAAAGGACTGACAAACACTCGGGTAGGAATCAAAGCCTCCTCCAATTCCTTGATTCGTCCATTCAGTCTGGCATTCTGTGCTTCAATTCCTCCAATGGAATCATCAAGAGCATATGCGGTTGCGCGATGAAATTGAGAGATTTGGGATGACCGCATTTTCCTAAGGTTAATCTCTGAACGAGATTTCCCTTTCTTATTTGTTACATCTCTCTTTTCAATAATTAAATTTTTAGATTGGATGTCAAAAACAACGCTCTAGAATACGAAGGATTCATCTTCATCAAAAATGTCGGTGTCAGCTATTTCCATTGTCAAAATATGGTGCATGGGCAGATCAAGTTTGCGGAACATGCCATCCATAGAAGTTTCAATTTGCATGTCCTCACTTTCAGTGTTGGGCTCTTCCGCCTACCCTACAATGTTTTTTCTTTTCTTTGTCACGGAAAGCCTATGAGAACTATCAATTTTTCTGCGAGGAGGGTTCTTATCTCCTCCTCCGTTTGAAGATTTATGGGTTTCTTTCTTACTAGGGTGGACCATTGAAGTGATGCTCCGTGATGTCGTTCTCTTAGGAGTGTTGGTTGGGGACTGGACACTCTTCTCACCAGAGCCTTTTGCCTGTTGTCTGTACAATTCATTTGCGCTTTGCAATGTGTCTACGTCGCCATCATCAGGAGCAAGAGCATTTTCGTCACTGTCTTTGTCTTCGGTCAAGCGTCTATGGATAAAAGAGCTACTAAATCCAACTGATAGTAAATTTTCTCGAAAAATCCCGTTAGGGTCGAACCCTCTTAGCCTTTCAACATATTTTAGGTTCAAGTTCTTGAAATGTCCTGCGAATTCGTCAATCTTGTTGATGTTTCTGAACACGAAGTCCCCTACTTTCCAGAGCAGAGGAACAAACTGTTTTTTTCTCTTGCCATGGAAAAAATGCAACCATTAGTTGTATTGCCTTTCTATTTATGTAACAAACATCTTGTCCGTGATGTGACATGGAGGGAAAGCATGATTTTCCTTGGCGCCAAAGATCATTATTACACTGTAATTTTCCTTTTGTTCAAGTGTCCCTTTCCTGTCGAAAAACATGGTTTCCTAGCCAGTCATCCGGGGAGCATCCTTTCCTAACAATAAATCTTTGAAAACCATGACAAAGTCATTAAAAACCTCATAAAAAAAATGGAAGGCCTTGTTCCTCCACAGGGCTTGGTACTAGAATGTTACTGGGTCAAATTCATAGTTTATTTACTTGGATAGAGATAGTTTTGAAAACATACAACAATGTGCTATCATGAAAATCAAGTAGGATGAAATATATAAAAAAATCTCTTCTTTGAATCATGACAGTTGGGAACATATTTCAATAGAAATTAGTTTCCCCCAATATAAAGAACTATGCGGGAAATGCTTGCCGTGGATTCTTGTCCCGTTATTCTTGTAAACAACCAAGAAATTTCCAGAAATGGATTTCTAAAGGAACTGACCTGCAAATTTGTGGTATCTTCAGGAACTATTGTTGGGTCTCAAGGAACTCGGGTAAGAGGTCCAACCCGTTTTCATGTTTTTCTAGGAATTGCTTGCAGCCTTTTCCTCTGAAGGTCAATGTTGTCTCCGACAATCTTAACATCTTGCAGAAGACTCGAGGTGAAAAAGAAACAAGAGAATGGTCATGCAGTGGAATAATTCTTTGGCTTGAAATATATTTTTTGGCGCACCAAGAGACCACCTCCTTACAGTAAAAAACCTCAGGGACGTAGCCTGCACAAGCAATTCCATAGGTCTAAATCACTTTTTTCTCGGCGGAACGGTATGAATAGTAAGAGTATGCCTTGGACCACTTGAATTTCTAGTCCTCACATCTAAGGATATTCACTGTATCTCCACAAAACTGTTGTCGAGCTACTGCCATAAGTTTACGAGAACGGTCATTTTCTTCAGACGATGTTTGAAATGAAGAGTTGGAAGGGATAATATAACCCTCTGCAAATATTGGTCCAATGCGTGTGAATGGGAGATCTCCTTGAGCCTTTCTCTCATTAATGGGATATCTCCTCAAGCATTTCTATCATTAATGGCAATGTTGATGGTTCTTGCATGATGAGCTGTTAGCATGAAAGGTTACTAATTGCATATTTATAAAGAAGTACAAAGGTTGCGAGGAATGGAAAAAGAAATTAAGGAGTGTCTAATTATTTAAAGTGGTCGGGCGGGCTTCAAAATAGGGTTACAAGGCACAACCATTAGAGGTGAGGCCCAAGGGTCAAATTGTATGTCTCAGAAGTTTTTGAATGCAAGGCGCATAACACAGAAGAGGGAATGATGGGACGGTCCAGAGGTCAATTTGTATATTGCGGAACTCTGGGCACTGTTTGTAGGCCACAGAAAAATGGAAGTGCAATCGTGAGCCCGCTTGTCGAGGAACCCACAATAGAAAAAAGTGGCTTAAGTATGGAATAGGGAAACGATAGGCTATATTCATTTTCACTAATATATTGAAATTTGTAATAGATATGCCATTACCTGGAAATATCTTTTCTGCATGTTTCTGGGAAAGTTCTATAGCGATAGTCAATGTGATTGTCTCATTAAGCCTTTTGATTTTTAATGACGGTCTGTACGGTTGTTGCATGATGAACTACTATCATTAAACCTTGGTCGTTGCGTACTTTGAAATAAGTGCGAAGGTGGCGGGCATAGTAAACAATCACTAAGAATTAGAGATTATGTGAACTCGCCAGCCCAAGGATCCATGAAAGAGATTCCATGAAATGGGAATGTATAGAAAGCAGTTGGATGAGCTTCAAACTAGGGTGACAATGGTTCCCCAGGAGATGTGACTTCCCGAGGGTCAAATTGTATGTCTCAGAACTTTTGAGTGAAAAATGTGTACCATGGAAGAGGGGATGATGTCGAAGTTCGACAGTCAATTTGTATATGAAAAAAGCGTGGAAGATCTCCTCGAGCCTTTCGCTCATTAATGACATGTTTAGGTTTCCTGCATGACGAAGTGTTAGCATTAAATCTTACTAAGTGCATATCCATAAAGAAGTAGGAAGGTGGCGGGGACAAGGAACAACAATTAAGGAATGGCTAATTATCGAAAGTGGTTGGCCACGCTTCAAAATAGGGATACGAGATACAACAAGCAGAGGTGAGGGCATGAGGGTCAAATTGTATCTCTCATAAGTGTTGACTGCAGAGCATGTAACACATAAGAGGGCATGATGGTGCATTCCTGGAGACAAATTGTATATCGTGGAACTCCGGGTACTGTTTGCTAGTCGTGGAACATTGGAAACACAATCCTGAGCCCACCAGTCCGGGAACAGGGAAATGGTAGGTCAGACTCCATACATAGTGGTTGAAGCATGTGAAACCATGGAAATGTACCACATCATGAACATACAACCAAATTGCAACAAAGTATTCAAACGAACAACGGACGGTCATGCTCATGACGGGGCATTCCAGCGGACAAATTGTATATCGTGTAACTTCAGGTACTATTTGCAAGTCGTGGAAGTTGAAAACAAAATTTTGAGCCCGACATTCTGGGAACCCACAATCTTAAAAGTGTCTAAGTATGTAATAGAGAAACGATAGGCCGAACTTGTTTTCACTAATATATTGAAATTTGTAATAGCTTTCCCATTACCTGGCAAGATCTTTTTTGCATGTTTCTGGACAAGTTGTGTATGGATAGTCAGTGTGACTATCTCCTTGAGGCTTTTTATTATTAATGACGATATTTACGATTGTTGCATGATGAAATATTAGCATTAAACCTTTGTTTTTGCATATTTGGAAAGAAGTACGAAGGTGGATGACACAAGAAACAGTGACTAAGAATTGGAGATTTAGTGAACCCACCAACCTGAGGATAAAAAATAAGGTGAAAAGGTTTCCACAGAAGACATGAGGCCTCGACAGTCAAATTGTATCACTCGAAACATTTGAATGCATAATTTGTAACACGGAAGAGGGGACGATGTGGGATTCCAGCAGTCAATTTGTATATTGCGAAGGTCTGGGTGTTGTTTGTAGGTCACAAAACAATGGAAGTTAATCTAGAGGCCAAAATAATTAATGTGCATTGGGAAGGGAGCGATTGTAGCGGGGATGGAAGGTAGCCATGAATGGTTTGAAAATTTTTATGAACCTAGGTAAAGTGAAGTTTGCAAGTTGGAGGAGCTGGGGGTGGAATTGTAGATCACATAATTTTTGGGTGCAAGATGTATATCATGGAACAGGTGGAAAAAATTGGCGAAGTATAGAAAGGAATGACGGTCATTCTGATCACTATAAATGGTGGTTTAACGTGTGTTAATGGGAGATGTCCTCAAGGTTTTTTTCTTGTTAATGCCAATTGTTTCGTACTAGTGTGTTCAGTTGTCACTAGTAAAACCATAATTAATGTGCATTGGGAAGGGCATGAAGGTAGTGGGGATGGAAAGCAACGATAGATGATTTGAAACTTTTGTGAACCTTGGTAGAGTAAAGCTTGCGAGTTCATGGATTTTGGGGTGGAATTGTAGATCACAAAAGTTTTGAGTGCAAGATGTATACCACGAAACAAGCAGCAGTAGAGTTCGATAGCGCGAGCCCCGACAACCACAGCCATAAAATTGGCTAAGTATGGAAAGGAATGGCGGTTGGTCAGACTCATCATGTGAGGATATAGATGCAGATGAAGATATTTAAGTCCGCCAGCCCGGTAACCCGCGATCATAGAAAGGTGACTAAGTATATAACCAAAAAGGGATAATATATGGGAAGACGAAAAGGAAAAAAGGACTAAGTATCTCATGGAACAACATCTACTGTTCGTTTATTAATGCCAATGTTTTCGAACCCCTGGTGAGTTCTCACTAGTAAAAGCATAAATTGTAGAGCACATAATTTTTTGAGTGTAATATGTATATGACAGAACAAGGGGCATAAGTGTTCGATACCGCAAACTTGGGACCCGGTGGTCAGATAATTGGATAAGTATTGAAAGGGACCGCGGTCGGTCGGGCTCATGATGTGAAGATATATATGAAGATGAGCATCTGGAAATCCGTGAACCCGGGAAGTCGTGATCATAGAAATGCGACTAAATATAGAACCACAAAGGGATAATAGAGGGGAAGAAGACAAGGAAAATTTAAAGAGAATTTGTTTATATTTATTCCAACAGTATTCATATTAATATATATTAATAGATTATTTGTGGTCCAAATGTAAAACATCTTCCAATTTGTAGGGTGTTTTTCGGTTCAAAATTTTTGTTGAAACCCATAAGTAATAGAAAGAATATATATATATATATATATATATATATATATATATATATGACGTAACATTTTTTATATGCACATATATTATCAAATAGAAGAAGCTGTAATATATGCAGAATTGAACAGGAACATGACGTCAACACCCGAGTTGCCTTGTTGAAATAGAGTCATTAATTCATTCTATTTACAGGATCCCAAAAAATGAAAGCAAGATGGGTCATCCCATTTCTTTCTTAAGTATAGGGTGGGCGCCACATAAGTATGTCCTACCAAAAAACATTCTTCCATGTAAAATGTAAGGAGTGAGTAGAGTAGCTTTTATTTAAATCGAAGTGATGGGTAGCAGAAAAAAAAGCTTGTCGTGCATGTTTAACCCCACACACACAAAAAAATAAAAAATAAAATAAAAAACAATGCCAGACATTGGAAAACACCATACAAAAACCTCAAATATTCTATATTCAGATAAACTGGGTTACAAAATACAACTGAGATTATTTTCCAAAATAGCTGTCTTGAAATAGTTCAACGGACATTCTATGAAATTTAAATGCGTTTTCCATAATGATTGCGATTGGGGCTGTTGCAGACAAAAAAAAGCAAATATGTTCAATAATCAAGCCTGTAGACAGTCTTTTATAGATTTCAACTTGATCATCAGATGCTTTCCTCATAAAAAACAATGAGTTGAATATCAATTTCGGGTCTTGGATTTCATTGGTGCTACCAGCTAGATCTATTCCAACTTCTTGAATAGCTTGTCTCTTCTAGATATGGCCTACCTGCATTAGCTGTTTATTCAACATTCCATACTTTGCTAAGTCTTAATTTCCCTCTATCGTCGAAAACTAGGGGTTTAAGGTGCCTTCCTTGTAATGTTTTTGGTCATCGACATCTGAGACAACTTAGAGATGTGATTTAGGCCCAATTCAAAGATGAGGGAGTGGTTTTATGTGACGTCAGCTTTGGGGGAAAAAAATCATGTTAGCCAACAAAATCCGAGACAAAAAACTTCAAGTATGTTGTGGCTGCTATTCTCCCTATATTCGATCATCTGTTTGGTTGAGGTCTGCCTGAAGATTTGTATGTTTAATTTCTTTGTTTTATTGCTGTAAATTGGAAGGGATGTTCAAGTCACTTGCAAAATGGTCCTATGTTGAAGTATATAGCTTCTTCTAACAACACAGATCTGGAAAGTATATCAAATGTTGCAGATCACATCAGAATATATCTTTCGTCATAGGGGTGACAGACATTGTGGCTCACAAAATGGTTTGGAATATTCAGAAGTGATGCAAAATATTGCTCCATGCCCAAATATAATCAGAAGGAAATTATAATTTTGGATCCTCATGAAGGTGAGAAACTATATGCGTGTTTGAATCAACATTCTAAAATTATAGAACCTTTTATGACAACTTTGTAACAGACTTGACAAACATCCAGCTTCTATGTCAAAGATTGTTGATCAACCTATGGACGTAGTAACAAACTCGACATACAATCAACTTTTGATCACTAGTGATACTAATGTCAAGTGTAACAAGTGGTGACCCCAGGCTCCAGGTAGTTTCAACTTTAGGCATCCACACTGGCGGTGACTCTAGGCTCCAGATAGCTTCGACTTCGGACATCGACACTGGCGGTGGTAATGGGAACAATGCCATTGACTGCAAGGTGGTAATCTTATGAACATGCAGGCTTGTCACTATCAAAGCACTTAGACTGTAGTATTGTCAGGATTCCAGAGAGCATTGACTTTAGTGTTGCTTTTTCATGACAATTACAATGTTGCTGTGAGTCCAGAAATCTTTGGAGGTTGGGTGTCCTGTGCGATGATGACCTTAACATTAGGTACATTTCATGCATCTATTATCCGACATTGAAGTGTTAATGTGATTGCCATAGTGGACGACAACTTGATTGCATTGGCACAATAAATATTAATTGTGTGATTAATTAACATCCTTGAAGGACGTGAATCCCAAACAATGGCTGAAACTTTCAAATAACCGTGTGTTAAAAAAATACATTGTTTTATATTTTAAGAAATAAGAAATTGTATTTTCTATGTTTAACATTAGGTTGCACACATAAACATTTTTAAGTTAACCGAAATTAATATATAGTTAAATCATATTCTCAGAAGCGATCAAATTCCCTAGAGATAATTTATTTCCATCATGTTGGTTGGGATAGAAAGATCCACCACAAGGACAAAGAAAGAAGGTAGCAATAAAAGCAACTATGCAAACACAAGCTGGTGATGGAAGCACTCTATGAACAGGAAGGCACTCTGTCCTTATCGATCTGTGATATTGATGAACAATGCGAGAGGCGCTTGTGGCGAGGCCATGGCGATTTATTTATTCCAAACAAGGAAATACTTCAAGCATTGAGCAATTTCCTTCTTTTTTTCAAATATCGGATCTACTGCAACAGAAGAAATGCATTCTCCTTATTCAAAGCAAGGGAAACAACAAGAATATTGATATTTGGTGGAAACAACTCTGGAATATCCTACTACATCAAGTTCTCTTATAAAGAATGAAACAAAATGATTACATGAAGGTGGTAGTAAAAGGTGATTTTCAGAAACCAAATCATTACCTGAGCACGTCAAACTTCTTGCAGAAGGTGGTAGTATAAAGTAATCTCCAGAACATGTTGCAAAGTCTATAATCCAGAATTCCTTCCCATTAAATTTTCCCAGTTACATGTCGATGCAGGAATTAGAAAATTTTTAGAGCCTCATTCCCTGGTTATATACCCACTTTCAACTACGAGGAGAATATTATTGCAAAGAGCGTCAAGCTCTTCGAACCAGATGTAATCATATGCATAGGAATAGTGAAAAAAAATGTGCAGTACCAATAGAAAGTTGATTGTATGTCGAGTCTGTTACTACATCCAGAGGTCGATGAACAAACTTTGACAAAGAATCCAACTTTCTGTCAAGTCCGTTACCACACCCAGAAGTCACTCAACAAACTTTGAAATAGAAACTTCTGTAATTTTAGGATGTTGATTCACCCACCCATATAGTTTCTCACATTCGTGACGATCCAAATTTATAATTTCCTTCGGAGTATATTCACGCATGGAGTAATATTTGATGTCATTTTTGAATATTCCATACCATTTTTCAAGCCATGATATGTGCGACTCCTCTGACGAAAGATAAATTCTTGTGTGGTTTGCATGATTTGATACATTTTCCAAATCTGTGCTTTTGGAAGAAGATATATACTTCAACAAAGGAGCATTTTGCAGGTGACTTGAAAGTCCCTTCCAATTTCCAGTAACAAAAGAAAGAAGTTAAACATACAAATCTTCAGGCAGGCCTTTCAACCAACCAAAACATCGAATAGAAGGAGAATACGAATCATAAGATAGTTGATTTTTTTGTGTTTGAGTTTCTATTGGCTAACATAGTTTTTTTCTCTCAAAGCCGATGTCACATAAAACCATTCCCTCGTCTTTAAATTGGGTTTGAATGGCATCTCTAAGTTGTCTCACATGTGGATGACCAGGAACATTACAATGAAGGCACCTTAAAGCCCAAGTTTTCGATGATAGAGAGAAATGGGAATACGTATTTAAAATGAACGTTGGAGGATGATAGTATAATATTCCATAAATCTTGGTTTAATTCATTTTAATGGTAGATGTCCTCGATCTTTTCTCTTATTAATGCCGATATTTTCGAATATGTGTGTTGAATAGTCACAAATAACATGAGTTAACATTTCCATATGCAAGCATATTTTCAAATATGACAACTTGTAATATATGCACATTATTAAAGAGGGACATGTTGTCAAGACCTTTGTGGATGACAATGAGGTAGTACAATATTGCATTGTTACTATGATGATGCGTTAAAAAAACTAAAATAACCAACAATTTTTTCCAATTCAAGATGGACGCAAAACAAATCATCGTATCCCATAATATTCGCACGTTAATGTGTTTTAATGGGAGATGTCCTCAATATTTCCTCTTATTAAAGCCAATATTTTCGAACCTGTCTGGTGAGTTCTCACTAGTAAAATCATAATTAATGTGCATTGGAAAGGGAAGAAGGTGGCGGGGATGGAGGGGAGCGAAAAATGCTTTTAACCTTTTCTGAAAGTGGGAGTCTGTGAACCTGTGAAACTTTGAAGACTCAACTAAGTATGGAAATGTGGGTCAGACGGATAGAGTCATCATAGGTAGAGTCAGGCTTGCGATTTCGAGGAGTCTGGGGTCGAATTGTAGATCACCAAAGTTTTGGGTGCAAGATGTATACCCCGAACACGAGGCACCAGAATTCGATAGCACCCATTCACGAACCTGCGTTCATAAAATTGGCTAAGTATGCAAACGAACGACAGTTAGTCAGAATCGTGATGTGAATATATAGATGGATATGAGGATTTTTCATTTCTCCACCCTGGGAACCCGCGAGCACAGAAACAAGACTAAGTATAGAACCAATCTTTTTGAATATGTGTGATGAATAGTCACTAATAACATGAGTTAGCATTTCCATATGCAAGCATATTCTCGAATATGACAACTTGTAATATATGCACAGTATTAAAGAGGGACATGACGTCAAGACCTTTGTGGATGGCACGTTCGTGGATGACAGTGGGGTAGTAAACTATTGCACTGTTATTATGATGATGCCTTAAAAAAACTAAAATAACCAACAATTTTTTCCAATTCAAGATGGACGTAAAAAAATCATCAGATCCCATAATATTCGTTCGTTAATGCATTTTAATGGGAGATGTCCTCGATATTTCCACTTATAATGCCAATCTTTTCGAACATGTCTGGTGAGTTGTGACTAGTAAAATCATAATTAATGTGCATTGGGAAGGGCAGAAGGTGGCACGAATGGAGGGGAGCAGAAAATGATTTTAAACTTTTGTGAACCTAAGAGTCCATGAACTCGCAAAACTTTGAAGACTCGACTAAGTATGGAAAGGCGGGTTGGTCAGACGAAGTCATCATAGGTAGAGTCAGGATTGCGAGTTCGAGGAGTCCAGGTTCGAATTGTAGATCACCGAATTTTTGGGTGCAAGATGTATACCCCGAGCACGGGGCACCACAGTTCGATAATGCCTATTTGTGAACTCTCGTTCATAAAATTGGCCAAGTATGCAAACGAATGATGGTCGACCAGACTCATGATGTGAATATATAGATGGAGATGATGATTTGTCAGTTCGCCACCCCGGGAACCCGCGAGAACAGAAACGTGACTAAGTATAGAACCAATATTTTTGAATATGTGTGTTGAATAGTCACTAATAACATGAGTTAGCATTTCCATATGCAAGCATATTCTCAAATATGACAACCTGTAATATATGCACAATATTAAAGAGGGAGATGACGTCAAGACCTTTATGGATGGCACGTTTGTGGATGACAGTGGGGTAGTACAATATTTGTAATGTCCCCAACCACCAACAGGCTGAGAAATGCCACTACTCACACACTTCACTTAGCTCAACTAGCTTTGATACCAACTTGTAACGTCCCCAGCCACCAACAGGTCGGGTAATGCCACTGCGGAACGTATATATATAACATGCATATTTAATGAATTTAAATCAAATAACATAGAATTAAAGCTACCATACAGACTGGAATGGAATTGACAGTAATTCCTACATGCAACAAACCACATGATAACATTTCAAGAATCACAGACATGTATAACATACATATTTAAGCACATAAATGATACTTATCTTTTAACTGGAGAAAAACCACCAACTGCGTGCATACCTTTCATGAACCTCCCAGCCTTACACCACACTGCTCATCACACTCAGTAGTGGGTCACCCCCGAGCTAGGACTAAGCTCCACCCAGGGCAAGGGAATCCTATACTAGGTTGATGTTACATGAAACTGCATAGTGCAACTGGAAGGATTCTCTCCAGGATCCTTCTTATGCCCAATACTCATGGACTCTCATTTCCCACATTCTTGTTCCACCCCGAGAATATGCACCTTCATTGTTCCACAGTCCATCGGCTCCTCCACTCCCCCTTTCAGGGTCTCGACAGCAAGCCCGAATTCTCAGAGCTCTGTAGCTAGTGCTGGACTCTCTCTAGGAGAAAATCACTTCCCAGCAAACTCTCTCACCTGGAGAGATCCGCTCACAGGCCTAGCAACCTGCCTCTTCAACCATGGGCCTAACAACCCGCCTCTTCAACCAATATTCAACTCAGTTCCAGCAAGGTGAGGACAACAACAAAGGTTCAATACATCTTAGGGAATGGCAACAACCAGAAATTCAGTAAGGGACAGTATGACTTGGTTTTGGAAAGTGAATATATGTTGGAATTCATAGGAAAACACAGGCCAACTTCCCCAGTTAGCGATTTCAAAGGTGCGTGAAGATGCAGAGGTCGATGACAGAGGCCAAACGAGTTATGCGAGGATGGAAGAATGGGAAGCAAACCCTCCAACAAGCTAATTTTCCAGCTTAAATTGCATGTGCTTGAGATGTCACATGTCGCCCATGAAGCACGTTCCTTTCTATTTGGAAGTGACCCGTCCTCCCAAAATAACTTAGGATAAAAACATATCCTTCTAATCATTTTTTGGAATAATAATTATAAATTATTAATCTCTTGGACTTAAGCCCTTTCTCTTAGCCCCTCTTTCCAATCTCTTAGCCCCCTCTCCCTTACCCAACCTAGTGGAAGCTTAGTCCCCCATCACTCTTTCTTTGTGGTCAGTCTACACGCAACGATGTATTTTATTATTAATTTTCATAATTACATATACAAAATCAGACCCATTGACCTTAGCATCTAGTCTCTTTGGCCTATTAAACAAGTAATCCTACCATATTGTAATTACTTGGCTCACCAACCTATAAACATAATTACATCTCACAGGGGCTCAACCTTGGGGTATTAGAATCTCCTCCCCTTATTTTTTCATTGTCCTCAGTGCAACTCATTTACATAATTTCAACAACAATTTCAAAAATATTAAAAAAGATGTTCGTATTTCATGCGCATAACATCCAATTGCTCCCATGTAACATCCTCGGGACCGTATCGGGTCCACTGGACCTTTACCAGCCCTATGACTCGATTCCATAGTTGTTTTCTCTTCCAGTTCAATATGCACACCAGATGCACCTGCAAGATGCCTTCTTGCTCCACTTGAATCACATTCCAATCAATTACATGATTAACATCATGTATATATTTCTTAAGTAATGAAATATGAAACAGATTATGTACAGTCATGGATGCAGGAAATGCAAGCATATATGCAACTAGTCCAATCCTTTCTAGGACTACAAATGCCCCACAATATTTGGCTGCTAACTTAGAAAATTCTCCCAGCTTTAGGGAACTTTTGTTGGCTTTCACTTTCAAGAAAACATGATCACCCACTTTAAACTTCCTGTGGGTTCTGTTCTTATGAACATAATTTTTTTGCCTGTCTTAGGAAACCTTTATATTCTACTTAATCTTCATCATTTTCTCTTCCATTTTCTTGAGCAACTCAGGTCCAATCACTGCCCTATAAGCTGGGTTATCCTAGCTTACTAGGGTGTTGCACTTTCTACCATAAAGTGCTTCAAACGGGCTCATATTCAGTGATGTTTTATACCCATTGTTGTAGGAAAATTCTACCAAGTGTAGGTAGTCTTCCCATTTAGATGGTTTGTCCATCACATACATCCTTAGCATATCTTCTATTACTTGGTTCACCCTCTCTGTCTTCCCATCAAACTTAGGATGATAAATAGTGTTGAAGTTCAGATTTGTTTTGAACCCTTTGAATAACCCCTTCCAAAACTTTGAGTTAAATTTTGGGTCTCTCTCAGACACAATTGTCTTGGGAATACCGTGTAATCATGCTACTTCCCTCATATAAATATTGGCAACATTAGTTTCCTTGTGAGCAGTCTTCAATGGAATAAAATGGGCAGCTTTCACAAGCTTATCTACCACCACCATGATCGAATCATGCTCCTTGTCGGTTCTAGGCAATCCTGTGATGAAATATATTGTCACCACTTCCCACTTCCACTCAGGAATGGGCAATGATTGTAGCAACCCTGTTGGGTGCCTATGTTCAACCTTGACCTTCTGACACTCCATACATTTGGCGATGTATTTTGTAATTTCCTTCTTCATACCTGGCCAAAAGTAATGGCTCTTGAATGTTGCAACTGTTTTCTGATATCCAAGGTGCCTAGCATAAGGCACATTATGCATTTCTTTCAAGATCATAATTCTCAATTCCTAGGAGTTAGGTACATAAATTATGTTTTTGTACAAGAGTGTCACATCAACTTCCAATTTATAATCTCCCACTTTCTGTATCATCTTACCTTGCTATAGCTTTGCTACAAATTCCCGGTACTGCAAATCTTCATTTGCATCTTCCTAAATTATGCCTTTCATATCAGTTTTATACATGCTAATGGTCAGAGCATGTAGTTCATGCACTCTTCTGCTGAGTGCATCAACCACTTTGTTCTCATTTCCTTTGATATGCTTGATATCAAAGTCATACTCACAAAGGAATTCCAACCACCTACTTTGCTTAGTATTGAGAGTTGGTTGGTCAAATAGATACTTGAGACTATGATGTTCTGTCCTGAGTTCAAACCTCCTTACCATGAGGTAATGCCTCCATTTCTTTAGAGCGTGTACAATGGTTGCCAACTCCAAATCATGAGTTGCATATTTCTTTTCATGCTCTTTCAATTTTCTGGATTCATAACATATTACAAACCCGTTTTGGATGAGGACTCCTCCCAGTCCTTCTTTGCATGCATCTGTACACACTACAAAATCTTCATTTGGATCTGCAATCCTCATGATTGGAGCATTGGTTAACAACTTCTTCAATTGTTGGAAGCTTCTCTCACATTCTTCTGTCCATTGAAATTTCTTCTCCTTCCTTTGCAAGGAAGTGATAGGGTGAGTTGTCCTTGAGAACCCTGCAATGAATCTTTTGTAATAGCCATCTAGACCCATAAAGGATTTGACTTCTGTCACATTCTTTGATGCTGACCATTCTCTAATGGATTCTATCTTCTCATGATCCACATCTATCCCATCTTTTGAAATGATATGTCCCAAATAATGGATCTTCTTTTGATAGAATGAACACTTGCTCAATTTGTCATATAGTTGGTGCTCTCTTAATACTTTCAACACCATCCTCAGATGGTGTTCGTGTTCTTCCTCCGACTTGGAATACACCAGGATGTCATCCAAAAATACTATGACAAACTTGTCTAGATATTCTTTGAATACACCATTCATTAGGCACATGAAAACATCGAGTGCATTTGATAATCCAAAGGGTACCACTGTGAGTTCATAATGACCATACCTTGTTATGAAGGCAGTCTTGTTGATGTCTTCATCCTTTATCATTACCTGATGGTACCCTAACGTGAGATCTATTTTTGAAAATATCTTGGCATCCTTCAACTAATCAAAGAGATCATCAATCCTTAGAAAAGGATACTTGTTCTTAATGGTCATTTTGTTAAACTATCTGAAATCGATGCACAATCTCAATGTCCCATATTTCTTCTTCAAAAATAAGACTGGGGCACCGCAAGGTGAAACACTTGGGCGTATATACCCCTTCTTCAGAAGTTCTTCAAGCTGCAACTACAGTTGTGGTGTACTCATTCTGTAAAGAGATTTTGACACTAGAGCTGCTCCAGGCATCATGCTTATAGAGAAATCCATATGTCTCTTTGGGGGTAGTCCTAGTACCTTCTGAAATACATCGTCAAAATCCCTTAATACTGCATGATATTCAATATTTGACACCTTATCCTTAGGTGATTCATCCATATGCGTTGTAAATATTTGGCATCCTTTTCTGTAGCTCTTCTTCAGCCGCATTGCTAAGATTTCTCTGATAGCAACTTCTCTGGGAATTCCTTGGAATGATCTCTGATTTTCTTCCTCATACAAGCAAGTGAATGCCTTGCTACAACAGTATAAGATGGCTTGGTGTTGGTCCAACCAATCCATCCTAATTAGACATTCATAGGAACCTAAAGGTAAGATGTTCAATTCAGCTCTTGTGCTCAGCCCATTCATGTCCACTGGACAAGACTTAACTAACTCAGTAACATTTCTTTTGTCTCTTGTATCCAGTTGCACTAACCAATATTTTCCATGCTTGTTTCTTGGAAAATGCAAACTTTCCACCATCTTGGGATCTATATAACTATGACTAGCCCCCAAACCAATTAAAATAGTAAAGGCACAGTTATTGATTATACCTTAAACTTCAATCATGTGTGATTGAAATTTAACTTGCTTGTTGTCTAGGGTTGCATAGATCCTTGGTATTCTACTTCCCATGTCCTCCACTATTTATGCTTGCTAAACATTGTGAAAAGATCTCATTTTGCTATTTTTGTGGGGACAATCTCTATACTTGTGGTTCCCTTGACAACCCCAACATTGAATGGGCGCCTGCCTTGGCCTTTGTCCACTTGCCTAAACCATCCTCTGCTCTCTAAAATATGGTTTCCCTTGAGGAATGTTTCTGAAAAAGGGAGGCTTGTTTCCCTTCTATCTCTTCTCTTTATTGAAATTTTTCTTGTCATCCCAAGCCTTTCGAAAAGTGGGCTTTTCTCCTTTCTTCTCATATAAGAATTTTTTTCTCCTTATAGTTTCTTCCATAGTTTTAGGATCATCATACTGTATCTTGTCACTGATGGGAGATGGTAGTCCACTTATATACCTTTGAATTTTGATAGTCTCATCTTTGATGAAATGAACATATTTCAATAGTTCCAAAAACCTTCATTCATATTCATCAATGGACATACTTCCCAGCTTGAGTTCAAAGAACTCCTTCAACTTTCTGTCATGGTATCTCTTAGTTAAGTATTTATTTTCGAAATACTTCTTGAATTCCTTCCAAGTAACATTTTTCTCTTTAATGTGTTGTACCTGCACAAGTTGATCCCACCACATGGATGGATTTCCTTTCAGTTGATACATTGCAATTCTTCCTTCTGCATGAGAGGAGTAATTGTGTAGTTGGAAATATTTCCTCATGCGAAGCATCTAGGTCTTGACATACTCCTCCTTCTATTGTTCTCCATCAAATGTAGGAGGGTTAATCTTTTTCATTTCTCCCTTCAGCTCATCCACTCCATATCTCCTATGCTTTCTGGTAGGAGATGGGCTTGAACTACAGTCTTCCCTCATCTGGGAGTGTCCTTGGTAGTGATGATGGTGTCTGCCAACTCTCCTTGATTTCCTCTTCTCATCATGGGATCTGGGACTTCCTGATTTACTGGATTCAGTTACCTTATCCAATTTCTTTTCTATCCTTTATAGTCTCTGTATCAACTTTATGTTGAATTCTTCCCATTGATCCCTAGCTTTCATGAGATTTTTGTTATCTGATCGGTGATGCTGGACATCTTTCTGCAATCTTTCAATGATTTTCATCATGTCTCTCCCCTCATATATCTCTTCTCCATGCCCATTGGAGTTTGATCCTTCAACTCCCAAATGGACATCCATTCCTTTAGCTTCATTTTCTGAATTGAAAGCATTCCATGCCTCCTCCATTTCTCAGTACTACGTGGCAATTCGGTTCGGTTCTAACAATCGTTAACTCTACAAACACAATGTCCAGTCAACCAAATTTTGTCAGGCCAATGGTCCTTAACAAATTCCATAGTATTCATAAACCAATTTGATTCAAAGAAACTTTCATATTTCATTCTGCGGCTCTCGATCAATCAAGAATCCCTGCAGATCTTTTCTTTCTAAGATCTGCTCTGTTCTGGAATAATTTTCGGGCACTAGTCCCTTTCTATTAGCCCCCAACCCATGTGACCACGGTTTTTGGCCAAGTACTAGGTCGATAGGTGCCTATTCGAGACTTCGGGCCTCCAGCTTCGAAAATTTTCAAAGCAAATCACAACAATTCTCTATGAGTTCCAGATTGATGAACTCGTGAAGTAGGGTGGATGAACAATCCACGACTACCCATCATACAATTGCTGGCACTCACTATGGAACCTCAGGCATCTGAGCTCCAAGACTTCAGAGCTTTGGAGCTTTGGGACTTCGGAGGATTTCACATCCGCACACCCCCAACACCCTGAACCATTAATCTCCGAACACTTCCATGTCAAATTTGGTGACATCATTACGTCTCGTCACCTTGACGTTATGAAACTTTTGAAAGTTATTCCTTTCGTTCCATTATGAACCATTCTTTAGGAGTGTCAAGTCTTTGGACTTCACAACTGGTGCCACACGTCCATTGGGACCCACAATTTTTGTACTTGAACGCCTTTCAAATTGTGGGTGCATGCAACGATGGTTTGGAGTAACCTGCCTTTCATCCCACAATTTGTTTGACGCTGACACGTAACCCCCTGGTAAAACCATGGTTTGGATTGCGGGACCGCCTTGGGAAATTAACTCTCGTGCAACTTAGGTCCCTGCAATGCCTCCTGGTCATCGATCTTGATGTATCGTGATCAATGCCAGTGTGGGTCCACCGACCTTTAACTATGTTATGTAACCTCAGGGCCCACATAGTACAACTGACAAAATTCCAGGTGGGGACATGTGGCAGGTATAGGGGAGGTCCACTTCACCTCTAGGTGATGTCATCATGACTCACTACTTCGGCTCTTTGTGCTTCAGAACTTCAAGCTTCAGGATTTATCTCCTCAACACACACTCATTCTCCCGAACGTCGAAATCCCAGACAAACCAATCTGTTAACACGTGTCCCTCTTAACGAATAGTCCAGATTAGCTCTGGACTTCGGAGCTTCAGGAGCTCTCGGCCTTCATACAACATCGTAACTTCCACCCTTGGCTTGATCCAATGGTTTTGGTCCAACTTCATCCCAATCTAATAGTCGATCTCTTCTCCCCAAATCTACGGTGTAGATCCACTTCGGGGACTTTGGGGCTTCAGCCTCTTCCCCTCTATAACACACACTTCACCGAAGTCCTAAATGCTTAAGGACTTGCAGATTAACCCTCCTGCACTTTTCTCCAGATCTGATGGTTGGGAATTGTCCTCCTTCTCTTGAACAGATTCCAATGACCCACAATATTGAGCAACCCATTACCACGTCTATCGTGGTTTTATAATACCACTACACCTCCTAATCTTCGTAACATGACCACGGTAACTTCTTGGCACCATTTCTCTCTGAACCTTGGTTCTAATGATCACTTATATGATCCATCCAAGCTTAGTACTTGAACCTTGGTTCTAATGACCACTTATTCGGCCCATCCAAGCTTAGTGCTTGAACCTTGGCTCTGATACCAATTTGTAACGTCCCCAACCACCAACAGGCTGGGAAATTCCACTACTCACACACTTCACATAGCTCAACTAGCTTTGATACCAACTTGTAACGTCCCCAACCACCAACATGCTGGGCAATTCCACTGCGGAACGTATATATATAACATGCATATTTAATGAATTTAAATCAAATAACATAGAATTACTACTACCATACAAACTGGAATGGAATTGACAGTAATTCCTACATGCAACGGAACACATGATAACATTTTAAGAATCACAGACATGCATAACATGCATATTTAAAGACGGAAATGACACTTATATTTTAACTGGAGTAAAACGAGCAACTGCATGCAAAACTTCCATGAATCTCCCAACTTTAGACCACACTGTGCATCACGCTCAATAGTGGGTCACCCCCAAACTAGGACTAAGCTCCACCCAGGGAAAGGGAATCCTAGACTAGGCTGAGGTTACAAGAAACTGCACAGTGCAACTAGAAGGATTCTCTCCAGGAGCCTTATTACACCCACTACTCACAGAATCTCATTCCCCACATGCCTGTTCCACCCTAAGGATATGCACCTTCACTGTTCCACAGTCCATCGGCTACTCCACTTCCCCTTTCAGGGTCTCGAAAATAGGCTGGATCAAGAATTCTCAGAGCTTTGTAGCTGGTGCTGGACTCTCTCTAGGACAAAATCATTTCCCAACAAACTCTCTCACCTGGAGAGAGCTTCTCATAGGCCTGAAAACCTGCCTCTTCAACCATGGGCCTGACAACCCACATCTTCAACCAATCTTCAATTTAGTTCAAGCAATGTGGGAAAAACATCAAAGGTTCAATACAGCTCAGGGAATGGAAACAACCATAAATTTGGCAAGGCATAGTATGACTCGGTTTTATCAAGTGCATATATGTTGGGCTTCACAGGAATACATAGGTTGACTTCCCCAATTAGCGGTTTCAGAGGTGCATGAAGATGTAGAGGTCAACAATAGAGGCAAAACAAGTTAGGCGAGGATGGAAGAATGGGAAGCAAACCCTCCAACAAGCTAACTTTCCCGTTTAAATTGCATGTTCCTAAGATGACACATGTCGCCCATGAAGCACACTCCTTTCCATTTGGAAGTCACTCGTCCTCCCAAAAGAACTCAGGATAAAAACATATCATTCTAATGAGTTTTTGGAATAATAATTATGAATTATTATTATCTTGGACTTAAGCCCTTAAGCTTAGCCCCTCTTTCCAACCTCTCAGCCCCCTCTCCCTTACCCAACCTAGTGGAAGCTTAGTCCCCCATCACGATTTCTTCATGGTCGGTCTACATGCAACGATGTATTTTATTATTAATTTGCATAATTACATATACAAAATTAGGCCCACTGACCTTGGCATCTAAGCTCTTCGGCCTATTAAACACGTAAGCCTACCAACTTGTAATTACTTGGCTCACCAGACTACAAACATCATTACATTTCACAAGGGCTCGGCCTTGGGGTATTACAATATTGCACTGTTACTATGATGATGCCTTAAAAAAACTAAAATAACCAATATTTTTTGTCAATTCAAGATGGTCGTAAAACAATCATCAGATCCCATAATATTTGCTCGTTAATGCATTTTAATGGGATATTTCCTCGAGCTTTCCTCTTATTAATGCCAATATTTTCGAACCTATCTGGTGAGTTGTCACTAGTAAAAGAATAATTGATGTGCATTGGTAAGGGTGAAAGTTGGCGTGGATGGAAGGGAGCGAAAAATGATTTAAAACTTTTGTGAATCCGAGAGTCTGTGAATCCAAAAAACTTTGAAGACTTGACTAAGTATGGAAAGGCGGGTCGGGCAGACAAAGTCATCGTATTTAGAGTTAGGCTTGTGAGTTCGAGGAGTCTGGGGTTGAATTGTAGATCACCGAAGTTTTGGGTGCAAGATATATACCCCGAACACGGGGCACCGGAGTTCAATAACGCCTATCTGCGAACCCGGGTTCATAAAATTGGCTAAGTATGCAAATGAACGATGGTCGGTCGGACTCGTGATGTGAAGATATAGATGGAGATGAGGATTTTTCAGTTTGCCACCTCGGGAACCTGCGAGCATAGAAATGCAACTAAGTATAGAACCAAAAATGCATAATAGAGGGGAAGAAGAAAAGAGAAAAACAAGTAATTTTAGAAGAGGAAAAAGAAAGGGAGACAAGAACTTTATCCCTCACACAACAACATTTAGTATCATAATTAGGAAGCCATAGAAACACAGTAAATATGGGAAAAAATTCTCAGCTATGAAATATAGTTGGAGCTGGACAAACTCTGGTTCAAGTCAAAAGAGATGTTTATATCTACTGCAAAATTTTTCATATTATTTTATTTTAATAGTATTTTTTGGTGTCCCAACTATAAAACCATGTTCCAATTTGCGTTTCTCAAGTGGATATGTGTTTGTGGAGAAACCAATGAACAAGTACGAAGAGGCTCAATTGCAGCTGCAGGACCTCAAATCTACAAAGTTGAATCAAACAACAATAAGCAACATCCAACGAACCAACGAGCAAGCGTCAACTAGAAATGTCAGTGAAGAAAAATATTGTGCAAATTTACTACAAACAAGATTGTATAAAAAAATCGAAGGAATTTATTGTAACACGCCTATTAAGCAAACATTTTAGGCTGTGAGGCATGACAAGTAAACATGTAAGACTGTGAGGATCGTGCAAAGGCCTCCCACTGTGTAAACATTTAAGTAATCTGTAGTTTGCACAGTTGACATTCTGCATCCACAATTGGAACACCTCCATAACACCCAATGACATATAAAAAAGGAAATTGAATTTTCTCTTCCCATACGAACATGTTCTGGAAGAGGATTTTGACTCA